>AYNK01004829.1:0-11006 GCA_000497225.1 Amanita jacksonii TRTC168611 | reverse complement strand
GAGGCGTCTAACTTGGCAGTGACCAGGTAAGCTTGAGAAAGGGAAGTAGGATTGAATATCCAAAGATAGGGAGTACAGGCAAAGTATGTAGGGTTTATATAGGTAAAGGGACTGCCGAATAAGGAAGGAGACGCGTCAGCGAGAAAGCTGTAAAGGATGACGCGTTCGCGGGAAAGAGACGCGTCAGCTATCCAAATAAAGAAGGAGACGCGCGTATACCAAAAGGGTCACTCTTGGTGACAAAACGAGTGACGACCTGCCATAACGGGAAGTCTAATGGAGTGGAAAGAGACAAGTAAAGTATAGTTAAGGGAATGCATAAAGAAAATGAATGGGGCCTATCGTTCGTAACAGATATGGATATGAGCTTCTTTTTTATGCGTATCTTGAGTAAGTTGTGGCTGTGCATCACTTTAGCCATTTCTCCGTTCCACTGATCAAGGAGGGAGCGCTTGACCCCACCTCTCATAAAGGCAGATATGCGACTCCCCATTCTTCCTCTGTCTGCTTCTGCATCTGCCTCCTCATTTCCCATGATTTTCTCGTGTCCTGGACACCATGCGAAAGTCCATCGTAATTTGTGGTGAGCCTGATGTGTATTTCTAATTGCTTCCGCCACCACTATAGAGGTGTTCTGGTATTCATGCCGTTTGCAATTTGTGGATTGTCTTACTGCCTCCTTGTTATCGCATATTATGAAGATATGGTTGTGATCACATGCTCGTGCTGCGCAAAATTTGACAGCAGTAGCGATTGCATCCAGTTCTGCATGGAATGATGACCCAACAGCCGATCCCCTGTGGTCTCTGTGGATAATTCTCCCATCCTGAAAAATGACGATTCCCCAGCCTGCTTTGCCATCGGAAAGGGAGCCATCGGCGAATGCAACAATGTTGCTGGGGTTGTTAATCCATGACTGGATTTCGCGTTTCCTGCTTTCTACCCACTTAGAGTAGTTATCATTTGTTTTAGAAGGGCTATGAGCGTCGATGCGGAAAACATGAGGGATGATGTCCAAAATGCATTTCCCTCTAGCTGCCTTGACATGTCCTGGCAAAGAGGTGGTCATGATGTCATGTTGAGTCCAGCTATCCAGCCTAAGCGGTCTCCATTTCCCACGCATCCCCCCCATGATAAAGGTGGGGTTGAACATGACTTGATGGATCGTGTGTTTCTCCCCTGCGTCCACTGCCGAGAGGAAGAAGGATGCTTGCATTTTGTTTAGCGTATACTTTATAGGCAGTAGTCCCCTGAGTAGGTAAAGGCTCATAACTGGGGTGGTTTTGAAGCATCTGGTGATCCACCTGCATGCCTCGTGATGTACCTTGGCTAGTTTTTGGAGGTTGTCCTTATGGCCTGTCCCATTTTCTCGGTACCATAGCTGGGCACCATATGTGAGTATGGGGAAAACCACTCCCTTGATGACCTGCATGTGCATCGTAGGTTTAATGCCTCTGACCGAGTTGCCTAGAATGTGTAAGCACCTGAGTAAAGAAAGGGCTTTGTTAATGTATGTACTAGTATGATGAGAGAATGATAAAGTCTTATCAAAAAAGAAGCCTAAGTAGCTCCAGTGTTCTGATGGTTTGATGGTGATGGATTGCCCCCAAAATTCAAGGGTGATGGAGGGGAGTAGGGGGGGATGAAGAAAAGCTCTTCCCCATTTGCTAGTGTCATACACAAGGAAGTGGAATATTTCTGTTTTAGACAGTTTGATGAGAAGGCCTATTTTTGATAGAGTATTAGCCAGCACATTAAACATGAGTTTTAGTGCTGCGCAGTTTGCAAATACTGATGGGGAGGAAACGACCAGGGTGCAATCGTCCACATATACCATAAATGTTTTACGGCTGCTGACGAGATTTCCTGAGATGAAGTGAAGTGCCGCGGCGAGGTAGATGGCTGAGATGATGGGCGATAGGCCGTCTCCTTGAGGAGTGCCATCTTTGCATTTAAACGTTTGCAACTTGATACCGTTCCAAAGGAATTGAGTAGTTCGTTCGTCCATGAATGACTCGACAAAAGCCGAGTATCGTTTGTTGAAACCCATGGTCCTTAGCACGTGTTTAAGCACTGAATGCTTAATGGAGGGAAAAAATTGTGCTATGTCTACCGTGAGGGTAGACGTATAGCAACCGAGCTCTCTAGCCCTCTTGATCCATTCTGTGAGGAAAAAACCAGCGTGAGTAGTAGAATGTTGACTTACTCCCCCAAACTGGTGGGGATGGAGGATATTGTTGCTCTCACATTCGTCCTGAAGGTGGTTGGCTAGGATCTTCATAAGGAGTTTGCCGAAGGTGTTTAGGAGAGCTATCAGTTGATAGTTCTTGATATTTGTGTAATCTTCTTTCTTTGGCTTGGGTATAATCACCATGGTTGACTCCTTAAAAGGTGAGGGCCAGTGTCCGACATCCATGATGCCGTTAAAAAGAAAAACGATTTGATCTAGGAGCCCAGGAGTGCATTTTTTATGGTCTGCCCACATGACGTTATCCGGTCCAGGTGCAGACGTGTTTGATGTGTTGGACAGAGCCTCCATAACCTCTCTTTCAGAGATTGGGGACCATTCTTGTTCTTCAGCTTCCGGGAGGTTGTTAATAAACTCCCAGTCTGGGCTACAGCCTGCGTCTTGGTGGAACTTCTCATCTGCAACCTCCCACAATGTGTCCATGCTGTTTATGGGTTTGTTATCTTTTCGAATCTGGATGACTGGAAGACTCCGTCTCAGCCCTGTCCACTTGACAGCATCCCATACGCTTCCTTTCCCTTCATATTTGGTCAGTTTCTGGTTGTAGAAGTTTTGGTGTGCTTTCTTGATAGCGAGCCAGTATGCCTGCCTATTCGTGAAGGTACCATTATTCTCGACCTCGTCCTTGGCATTCTGGCACTCCTCATTCCACCATAAAGTGGGGTTAGAGCCATAAGCGGGAGCTGTAGAATATTTTTCAAATATCCTATCAATTTCTGTTCATAATATATTTGCTGCTCTCTTGACGTCTTCCTTGGTACTGGGTTTTTGAGGACAGAACCCGATGTCCCCCAGTTCTTCGATGTACTTCTGATAGTTATCATTTTCTTTCTCATTGTCTCATTTAATGAATCATGGTCTGGGAATTCCCGTTGCGGTTTCACTACTAACTTGAAGATGGATGTGTTGATGGTCACTAGCAGCCTTGGTTGTCCAGTAGCAACACTGATCTAGTAGTTGGGCTTGAATGAATATTAGATCAATGACAGATGATGAACCCCGCCCATTACTAAAGGTAGGGATGTCCCATCGAGTAGCCAGGTCTAAGTTGGCTGCAGCTGTGGCTTCAATGAGTTTGGCTGCGATTCTGGGTCCATTTGAGGTTCTTGTACAGTCCCACGTGTTGGAATGGAGGTTGAGATCCCCCGTAACAATGTAAATGTCTAGGACACTTGGGAGGTTCCGCACAAGTGACTTGACAGTAGAGTTGTCATTATTTCCTGAGTTATTGTTGTATACATTTACAACCAAGAGGTTGAGCCCCGAACCCCAGTTCTCAAGTGTGGTGACCAGAATATTCCTGTTGTTAAAAAGGAAGGGGTCAGAATATATGATGTGTTGCTGCGTGTACTTGCATATCTGGGAGACAAGTGTGCATGTGGAGGCTTATCCAAAGCAGGTGGTGGACTGTACCCCATTCTTTGTCTCCATTGGGGTTCGTGAGTGACAGGATCCTTTTGACAACAAAGAATGGGGCTTCTTGGATGCATATTATATCTGTATCTTTTGCATATTTCTCCAGAAGGCCGTGGAGAGCGCCTCTTGATTTCCAAATGTTATGTGATATGAAGTTTGTGTTATACATATTTAGGAAGTGGTTCTGGCTCAGCCAGTGGTCTCCATATTGCAGTTGGATTTGCGTTGCTCATCTGCTCTCTTTCTGTACATTTCTGAGATGAAGGTGGCATCATTTCTCCAGGTGTAATATTTGCATGTGGGAGAAGAAGCCATGTGCTTCCTGCCACAGTTGATGCACAGCTCGGCGCTGCAGTCCTTGCCAGAGGATATACATGTTTCGCAGTACATGGCATGCTGGTTTGTAGGGTGTTGTCCTGCGCATTTGGCACAGATGGAGACTGAGCTCCTACAATTGAAAGTGGTATGGCCCCATCAGCAACAATTGGTACATTGCAGTGTAGTGTCTTTGTTCCACCACTTTTGACACCAACAGAACTTGCTGTTAATGTGTATTGTGGTGTTTTCCAGCTTCTTTGCTATCATGGCATCTTTATCGTCCATGAAAGAAACTTTGATGACTGCCATGGGGCCTATATCCTCATAAGTGTTCGCTTTTATAAAGACTGGGTTCCTGTGGAAGACAACTGTTATGGTCACTTGGGTAAAGCTCTCAGGCAGCAACTAAGCCGTCTGGACAATAGGCAAGGAAGGGATCTCGGACTTCGCACGAAGGTGGCACTAAGGCAGAGACTCGACGTTGTAACCCTCAGTAGAAGAGGCGTCTAACTCAGCAGTGACCAGGTAAGTGCAAAGAAGGGAGATGGGATTGAATATCCAAAGATAAGGAATACAGGCGAAGTATCTAGGGTTTATATAGGTAGAGGGACTGCCGAATAAGGAAGGAGATGCGTCAGCAGGAAAGCTGTAAAGGATGACGCGTCCGCGGGAAAGAGACGCGTCAGCTATCCGAATGAGGAAGGAGACGCGCGTACACCAAAGGAGTCACTCTTGGTGACAAGACAAGTGACGACCTTCCATAACGGGAAGTCTAATGGAATGAGAAGCGATAAGTAAAGTATAGTAATGGTATGCATAGAAGAAAATGAATGGGGCTTATCATTTGTAACAACAACGTCTTGCCATGCCAGATTTCTCTTAATCACTTCCCTGATGTCCTCTGGGGAGAAAATATCCCCACCTAACTTTTTGGTAGGGACAGCCAAAAACTTGATGGATGATGTAGTCAGTCTGTCCAGCAGTTCAAAGTCCTTGTCCATCGAGAACTCTTCTCAGAGAGCTTTAACTATGCTGCCTTTGTCATTGATTGATTGTTTGAAAATGATCTTGAATTTGTCCCAGAATGTCCATGACACACCAATGGCTTCATTGTCATGGTCTGCCACCGACATATGGCTCTTGGCAATGCTGGCATTAATATCAGACAGCAGCATCCTCTCGCTTTTGCTCTTGAGGCTCACCATGTCAATGGAGTCCTTGACTTGGAAAACCAGCTCATTCTTTTGTGACCCTATGACAGGTTTAGGAAAGTCTCTCTTCTTCCACACCTGTGTCCATTCCTCTTTGTTTCCACTCAAGATGTCATTGTTGATGTGAGCCAATTTGGTGGGGGTCTGCTTAGGTTGGGACATTGAGCTTGCTGCAGGTTTAGCTGTGGTGCTAGCATACATTGGTTTTCCCTTGCCTTTGATGGCCAGTTTTCCACTTGCAGGTTTGTTTTGCTTTCCCAACTTGTACACTGTCTCCAGAGCTTTGTCAGTGCTTATATTTGCAAAAGTGGACTTGAGTATGGCCACGTCCTTGACTATTTTGGAGAAATTTACTACCAGGGGTTTCTGTTGAAATACCAAGCCGAGATATCTTTCGCATACGCATGCACGCACACCGAAACACTGAACATTCGCCACCGAGCAATTGCTTGTCTATACCCTGCATATTCCCATCGCCCCCATTCTGATCCTTTCCTTACCGTCCACTATTCTTTAAGATACCACTATAATATTACACACATACTCGTAGCACACATTTACCCTACTTACGGACAATATAGCTAATGCTGAGCAGATATTTAACTGCTCAGCGCCCTTCTGCCGAACCTCAGTTGTTTGCACTGCAACGAACTGAGGTATGTTAATCTACTTACACCATTATACATAGATTGCTTACCTTTCGTAGAATCACATTCGTTAGGTATGAATAATACTAGTCATTTGCACTGCAACAAACTGAGAATCACATTCGTTAGCGCTCACAGGTTATGGGCCCTGAGCTTCACACTCTTTAAACGACTCACCAGATAGAAACAGTCATTACCATGTCAACCTCCGCCTCTGCTTCTACTGTCAACCAAGGCTTCTACACCATGGCCGCAGTTTCCAGTGTCGGCACAACATCGACGTCAGTCTCAGATCAGCTACCGAGTACCATGCCAAGGCTCGATTCATCTGGAATGAATTGGGCGAGCTTCTTCATGAGGTTCAAGATGCCATTGAGGGAAAAGGCTTCTGGGGTCACTTTGATGGCACAGAAGAGAGGCCGGTCCTGGTAAAAGCGGATGAGATAACTGAGGCTGAAAAAGCTGCCATTAGAACTTGGGACCAGGATGAGCGCGTGGCGAAATCGCTACTTACCCAGAAAATCCCAGACTCGACCTTGATGAAGGTGCACGCGTTAAAAACCATAAAGGAACGATGGAGCTCTATCTATAGAGAGTACACTGAGAAGGGCACATTCGCCCAAACCGAAATGCGAATGAAATTTCTTGAAATGAAGTGCCCTGATAAGGGCAATGTGCGCGAATTCCTTGATTCTCTGTGAACCAAAAGGGAGGAACTGTTGGCCATGGGAGTCTTCATTGATGAAAAGGATTACCGTTTGACAATAGTGGGATCCTTACCCATCGCCCTGGCAAACTTTGCCTCAAACCAGCTCACATTCGCCAAACTATATTCGCCCACAAAAACGATCGAGCCCGACACCCTGATCCAAGTAATATCCAAGGAATCCGATAGGCAGTGCTCTCAGCGCATGGTGCGTCCTAGGTTCACAAAGCCAGAATGGGAGGATAAAAAGAACGAGGCACTCGCCATATCAACTAATCTGAATCCGGATGGATCGAAGAAGTTCAGAAGGCCAAAAGGACCCTGCTGGAACTGTGGGGAATCAGGGCACTTTAAAAATAAGTGCCCTAGACCCAAAAAGGAGA
Source organism: Amanita jacksonii TRTC168611 (assembly GCA_000497225.1). Lineage (NCBI taxonomy): Eukaryota > Fungi > Basidiomycota > Agaricomycetes > Agaricales > Amanitaceae > Amanita > Amanita jacksonii. The sequence continues at coordinate 4,077 of AYNK01004829.1, read as the reverse complement.
GATCGGTGGGCGGAACCGCAAACACAGCGGTACCGGATTCTGATGAAGAAGCGGCATTCTTCATGGAAGACTGGGATAGTGAAGTTGACAGGTGGTCAACTGAAGGCAAATCCAAGGATGGAGAGGCAGAGTCTAGCTCGTCCATTGGTTGTAATTCAGAACCTGACGAAGAGCATGATGGATGGTTTACCAAGGGCAGATCCAAGAATGGAGGCGATGAGCTTAGCTCATCCGTTAATCATGATTTGGAACCGGATGGCAAACCTAACAGATTCGCAAACAGCATCAACAAGGATGAGGAGGAGCGAGGGCTCACTGCTATCATGGATTCCAGCTGCATGCAGCATCTCACCCCAAACCGACAGAACCTCGAAAATTATGTCAACATCCCCCCCAAGTCCTTCCAAGCTGCAAACAAACGAACAATGAGCACAATCGGAAAAGGCCAGCTAACCCTGGAAGTGCCTAACGGCACCAAAACGTCAACTTTAACATTGAAAGAAGTACTGTATGTACCACAGGTCGGATATACTTTGGTATCTGTGGGCCAACTGGATAAGGCCGGTTTCATGATCACATTTGGCAGTGGTAAATGCGAGGTTCGCGGGCCACAAGGAACGAGATACGGTGCGATTCCATTAAATGAGCAAGGACTATACAAAATATATCAAAATGTCAGTGAAGAAGCACATGCCATAGCCAGGGTGCTCACATTAAACAAATTCCACTGTTGTATGGGCCACATATCCCCTTCCTCCACCAGAAAACTTGTCACCAATGGAATGGTAATGGGTGTCTGCCTCGACGAAGCATCATTGAAGGAGCAAATATTTTGCGAGTTGTGCGTCCATGCTAAAAGTACACGAAAACCTATTCCAAAAGAAAGGGAAGGTGAACGCGCAAAGAACTTCGGAGATGAAATACATACTGATCTATGGGGACCGGCTCCAGTTGAAACCATCAGTGGAAGGCGATACTACATCACCTTTACGGATGACGCAACGAGATTCACGCACATTCACCTGTTAAAAGTGAAAAGTGCCGCTTTCGAGGCATACCAACGATTCAACACATGGTGCGAGGCACAGCTAGGCATCCGAATAAAAGTACTTCATTCGGGCAGAGGGGGAGAGTTCCTAGGCAAGGAATTCGTCAGTTTCTTGCAAGAAAAAGGGACGAAGCAAAAGCTAACTATCCATGATACCCCTGCCCAGAATGGAGTAGCCAAGCATCGAAACCGGATGATAGTCGAATGCATTCGAGCATTGTTGCACGCCAGCGGCCTTCCAAGGAATATGTGGGGAGAAGCAGCGCAACATGTGGTGTGGCTGATGAACAGAACCTCAACGAAGGCCATTGAAGGAAAGACACCATATGAGGCGGTTTTTGGCCACAAACCGAACTTGAGGGAATTGTGAGAGTGGGGGGAAAACATGTGGATTCGCGTTGAAGACAGAAATAAATTAGGGGGCTGGGTAAAGACCGGCCGGTGGTTAGGCGTCGATGAACAGAGCAAGGGCGTACGCATTTATTGGCCAGGCAGAAATTCAGTAACCGTCGAGCACAACGTGTACTATGATCAAACGGCCAAGTCTAGTACGAGAAATGAGGGGGAGGAAGAAGAAATAGCCATTTCTCAACAAGACGCACCTATTTCCCAAAATCCACCAGCTCAAGGCCACAAACCAAGTCCACCATTTCCAAATAATGATTCCCCATCGCACCCTGTACAAACAAATTCGCCCACAATGCCCACAGAACCTGTAAATGAGGGGCAACCCAAAAGGACTCGAAAGCCAAGTCAGCGCGTGCTAGATATTATCAACAGCACAACGGAAACCTCACCCAGTCCAAAACTACCATGCGGTATCCAAACCCCAACTCCCATAGTCGAAATCCCGGAACCTGTCAAGGAAACGGGGCCCGCTACGCTTGAAGGGGAGGGCCAATCTGAATTCATTATGACCACCGAGAACCTTGACGGATACGCGCTAGTGGCAGAAATAAGTGAGGTTGAAGGAGTTGATCCATGCACCTTGGCCGAAGCAAAGAGAAGGCCGGACTGGCCATTATGGGAATCCGCAATAAAAGAAGAGTTAGGCATGTTGGAAAAGAGCGGAACATGGGAACTGGTTGATGTGCCGGAAGGAGCAAATATCATCAGCTCAAAATGGGTATTCCGCGCAAAGAAAGACACCGCTGGAAATATTGTCCATTACAAAGCGAGGCTTGTAGCCCAAGGTTTCTCACAAGTCCCAGGCGTCGATTATTTCGACACCTTTGCCCCAGTTGCCAGACTCACATCGATTTGCTCAGCCCTCGCAATGGCTGCAGACATGGACATGGAACTCCATCAGATAGATATCAAAGGAGCATATCTAAACAGAGAACTTACTGAGCGAGAACAAATCTACATGAAGCAAGCTCCTGGCTACCATGCCAGTACTGCTCCTGGAAAGGTTTGCCAGCTCCAGAAAACATTATATGGCTTAAAACAATCCAGACACTGCTGGTATCAAAAACTCTGCGAGATAATGATAACAAAGATCGGCTATTTGCGATGCAATGTAGACATGGCCATGTTTTACTGGAGGAGAGGAACGGAATGTGTAGTCGTGTTAGTACACATGGACGACTGTACGATCACAGCAACTTCCTTACCCCTGATCAACAACCTAAAGAAGAAAATTTCAAATTACATGGAGATTACTGATCTAGGTGAACTTCACTGGCTTCTGGGCCTGGAAATCATTCGGGACCGAACCCACAAGCTTCTCCACATTTCCCAGCAATCGTATATCAAGTCCATCATATGCCGGTATGGATTTGAAGAACTCAAACCTGTCTCCATCCCTATGGAAGTCAACGTGCAGCTGACAACCGCTCAATCCCCTAAAACCACGGCAGAATACGCAGCAATGTGCGACGTGCCATACCACGAAGCGGTCGGATCACTAATGTACGCCGCTATTGGGACCAGACCAGACATCACATTCGCTGTTCAAACCATCTCCCGTTTCTCGACGAATCCCGGACAACAACATTGGGACGCAGTCAAAAAGATCTTCCGCTACCTCAAAGGCTCGACATGCTTGAAACTAACGTACGGGGGAGAACAAACAAAATTGATGGGCTACAGCGACGCTGACGGAAGTATGGCCGAAGATAGGTGAGCCATCTCCAGATACGCTTTTCTCATCAATGGCGGTGCTGTCTCTTGGTCCGCAAAACGCCAAGAAATTATCTCTCTCTCAACAACCGAATCTGAGTACATAGCTGCAACTCACACCGCTAAGGAAGCCTTGTGGCTTCGCTCCCTTATCCAACAAATCTTCAACATCCGCCTCGATGCTACCACCCTCTTTTGCGATAACCAATCCGCTATCGAGCTATCAAAGGACCACCAATACCATGCCCGCACAAAACATATCAACATCCGATTCCACTTCATCCGATGGATCATCAAACAAGGATCAATCAGGCTGACTTATTGCCCAACCGACAAAATGCTTGCCGATGCCTTGACCAAGGCTCTTCCCTCCGCAAAAACGAAACACTTCGCGGTGCAGTTCGGCCTCTTAATGGCTTGAGGGGGAGTGTTGAAATACCAAGCCGAGATATCTTTCGCATACACATGCACACATGCTGAAATGCCGAACATTCGCCACCGAGCAATTGCTCATCTATACCCTGCATATTCCCATCGCCCCCATTCCGATCCTTTCCTTACCGTCTGTTACAGTTGACCGCTCATTTTCCCTTCTTACTCATTATGCTTACTCTTTCATCGGACTATATCTTATCCGATTACTCATTCCTTTGACACATGCTTATCAACACTATGATACCATATGATACCAGTATTGCACCATCGCTTACGCGTCCTGGTATCTGGGGACTTGTAGATTACGCGTCCCACTGTCAGGGGACTTCCTTTTCATTGTATAAATACTACTGCAATAAACTGCTAAGCGATAGCTTAGTATTAACAGTCAAACTGTGTATACTATTGAGGACCTGATTAATAACAAGCATCTCAGCTTGTAACATTAACTCAGAGAATCAGAAACCGTATCA
>AYNK01004080.1:0-18397 GCA_000497225.1 Amanita jacksonii TRTC168611 | reverse complement strand
TTGTAACATTAACTCAGTGAATCATAAACTGTATCACATCCCCTTCCATATTTAGCATTCCCTTGTCTATATAAACCCCATGTATTTCTCCCTTAGTTCTCCAGCTTTGTATACAATCATTGTCTCCCCTCCTTGAGCTTGCCTTGTCACTGCTAAGTTAGATGCCTCCACTACAGGAGGGATACAATGTTGAGTCATAGCCTAGTGCAACCCTTGCTTGAGAACCAAGACCCCTTCCTTGCCTATCATCCAGGAGCCCTTGTTGCTGCCTGAGAGACTTTACCCAAGTGACCATAACAATTGGCAGGATCAGGACTTGGACCCAGAAGCAGACAACACCAAGTTGCATTCCAAGTCAAAAAAATATATTCAACAATCTCCTGTCCATCTGCTGTTACCTGGCATCAAGATGAAGTGACTTGCTATTTAGGAACATCACTGGAGAAGATTAAAGAACCACTTCTTTGGTGGTATGAATGCAAGCACCTGTATCCTGGATTGTCTTGCATGGCCTGAGACTATCTATCAATTCCAGGTGAGTTATTTTGAGCTCACTGAAGTAGCAGCTCATGATACAGTTTCATTTTAGCCATATCTGTTGACATTGAGTGTACTTTTAGCAAAGGCCAGGTAATTTTATCATACCTCAGGAACAGATTGTAAATTGATACCACCTGGGCTCTCTTGTGCCTTAGGGTCTGGATTTCAAAGGGGCTGGTGGAGGATTCTGATGTATTGGCTGGAATTAAGAGTGCTTCATTGATGATGAAGTTTTCAAGGACAATAACTTAAAATTCTTATCTATGTAGCATTCATAAGCTAGAATCCATTGGTATCTACAAACCTGCCCTCCACCCATACCCTTTAATGAGGGTACAGATTTTTGAGGGTAGGGGTAAGGAACTACCACAGTTACCTGGGGGTTACCTGTGGACAACTCTATGTAGTGGTTCATGAACATCATATGTCTAAATCAGGATTTTCCCAATTTCCTGATGAAATTCACTCTGAAGTTTCACCTCAGTATAACCCAGTGTATACCTTGGCTGTAACATTGCAGTATTCATGGCCTTCTATGTCAACAAATTTATACACTACCATACACACGAGATAGTCTTTTACTACATGTATTCTGAAAGTACCCAAAGTGCAGGCCAGTGAACATAACAGCAATGGAAAGTATGTGAGGGGAGAGCAAAGGGATTTGCTGATGTAACAACTGAGAGTCAGGCCTACAAGATAAGAGGTATTCTCACGGGTTCAACAACAGCTTGTAATGACGATTCAGACCATAAGCGTTGCTGGGCTGAAGCAGGTCAAGAACAATGTCATCGGCAATCCCTCTGCAAAGCTACAAATCACCAAAGACGAGCACTTTGTTGCCATGTTAGCCTCTTCAATCAATCACAACACATTCCACTCACCTCCGGGCTAGGCTCGTTGATTCTCTTAATAGGCCGCAAGGGTCGCAGCAGGATATACGTGTCGAAGCTGCTCACATCATTTCTTCATTATCCTACGGTCCGTTTCTCTCTCCCTGCTCACATTTCTTCTTATAACCTTACAACTTAGGTTCCCCTCAAGCACTTTCCACCCTCCTACGCGCCGGCGCCCACCAAGCTATTCTTTATGCCATCTGCAGATTCGACTCTAGCGATCCGTTACCCCTACGTGCTGCCTTTGCACGAGCACTACGCGCCATGACCATTTCAATGGCTGAAGTTGTTGGTCCTCCTCAGTGGGGTCTCACACCCGATTATTCCAACACCAGCGTCCGGAACGAAGCAAAACGGGCGTTAGATCTCATATTCCAAGTTCGTTTTCTTCTCTCTTTTTTCTTCATGGCCTCCTCACCAATACCAACAGACAGATTCACTTGACATCTTCCTCCCTCTCCTCTCAGCAACAAGTTCATCATCATCATCACCGTCCCCACCCACCTCTTCACTGCATACACCATCAAGCATCATCACATCCATTGCACAACTCCTTGCCTCAGGTTTACGCACGGACTCCCATCGGTCCGCAGTTGCAGAGTGGCTGCCGCCGTCTGAAAGAGTAAAGGATACCCGAACAAGCGGCAGCAGGAGGTGGGAAAAGACAGCGATTACGAATGCCAGCTCATCAGCAAAGTACGGAGGATGGGTTGCTATGACGTTGGCTGGGTTGATCACAAGCCGGGATGTAAAGGTGCAAGAAGCCGCACTGTCAGCACTAGCCGCACTCGCAAAAGATAATCACGCGGTAGCTGCGCCGCTGGCGAAGACCCCGCCTGACAGAGATGGTGCCAGTGTCTTTACCACCGTCCTCCAACTCTCAAAGTCGAAATCCACCGAAACCAAACTTGCCGCTGGTCTTTGGTACGTCAAAACAACCTCCACTTTAACTGCCAAGTAACCAATCTTCCTACCCAAGTGCGACACATATCTACCGTGCAAGCTCACTCCCTTCGCCCTCCGCCCTCCCCGCTGACCTAGTTGACTCTTGCGAGAATACTATTATGCATATCCTCGGCCGTCTACTCAACATTCACGCTGACGAATATACAACTCATCACCGAACACGAGCGTGTTACATTCTCTGTCAGTCAACCATGTCCTGTCTTTTCAACACAGCTTACACTTTGGCCAATCAACAGATTACCTGGTACACGACGATCTATCCCTCTGTCTAGCCGCATTCGAACGAGGGTGCTTGGAATCCATCTCCACGCTTCTCCGTGAGATTACACCACTAGAAGCGGCGGATGAGTGGGGCGAAGACGAGGCCGTCAGCTTGTCTGCTCTTCGTGAAGCCGGCCTGACTCTCATCGCCTCCCTTGCGATCCTCAACCCCGAAATCCGCCGTTGCGTCGCTGACGAGCTCCAGCTCATACCACTCTTCAAATCCTCCTTGAGACATAAACACTATGGCGTCCGGTATGCTGCGTGTCAATGTATCCGCGCATTGAGCCGGTCTGTCCAGGCATTGCGGACTAATTTGGTCGATAATGGTGTTGGAATAGCCGTTCTTGGTATCGTCATGCCCGGGGGAAGAGAAGAAGAAGAAGATAGGCGGGTGTTGAGCTCTGCTCTTGCTGTGGTTTGCAACTGCGTCAATGACTTTTCGCCTTTGAGAGCGACATACCTGTCACATGGTCTCCTGCCGAGGCTTGTGCACTTTATAAGAACCGACGATGATTTGCGAAGGGATGCTCTGTGGGCTATCAAGAATTTGCTTACGAAGACATCGGTAGAGGAAAAGCGAGAGATCATGGCTGCTCTGGGATGGGACAAACTTATCGAGTGCGTTGTTCACCTGTACCTAAAGATACATCACTCATCGCCTACCCTAATAGGTTATTCGACCATCCAGATCCGCGCATTCAAGAACAATCGTTCAACATTGTTCGAAATCTCTCCGAGAACGAAGAAGGCATTGACCTCGTCTTTTCTGAGATCGGGATCGATATTCTTCTAGACAGGCTACGACCAGCTCTAGAATCCGGCGACGACGACGTGACCCAACAAGGTGCTCTAGCACTAGCCAATCTCGTGAACAGCAGCGACCCCGACTACACCTCCCGTATTATCCACTTCCCACGAATGCTCCCCATCTTGCATGCGTGCCTCTCCGACCGAAAAACAGAAATACGGAGACCAGTGTGTTCTGTCATCTGTGAGCTCGCCCGGATGGGGGGATCTGGAGGCCGCAACGCCTTGCTGGACGAAGGGTTCCCAAGCACGCTCAAGAGAATCATAGAATGGGCTGGACCACCCGGGACTGTGCATGTCGGGAGCCCTTCTTCAACTTTGCATAGCACATCCCCGAGTCACGGAACTGGGACCTACGCCGGGTTGCGGCCGATTACAAGCGTTTCCCGGCACGAGCGCAGTCCCACGCGAAACCGCGAACTGAGCAGACACAGGTTGCCGAGCCCTTCTGGACACCCCCGGGGAGATGAAGACAAAAGGATGACGGAGCTAGCGAAACTTGCGCTGGATTGGATGGAACACGGCGATATTTATAATGGTAGTGCTAGTAGTGGTCATGGTACATGAGGAGCAAGGCACCGGCCAGAACCGGTTCCAAATTTGGAAATATATTGGTACCCCAGGCCGGGTTTTCCCATTTTCTGGGTTTTTTTTAGTTCAGACCACTTAACGCCCTGCGCTCTCGTCTCTCTGCCTTACCCTCCTCCCTTGCACTTTCTTTCTTCCTCCATGGCGTCTCTAGCGCGCGTTCGTCTGCCACGTAGATTCGTACGTGCCACACTCACATCCACAGGACGTTAATTACATAGAGTCAATAACCTATATTCTTTCCTTAGCCTCTCGGCGTTCGTGCCATCCAAACCACCGCAGACACGACAACCCTGCTCCAAACGCCTCCTTCGGACCATTCTCAAACTTTCACCGTCAGGCTTCACGAAGACTCGTTCCAGTCCTTCCAATGCGAAAAGCCTGACCTAGAAGTGGAAGTCTCCAGAAACCAGCTCTTGACAATGTACAAGCAGATGCAGACAATGCGTCGCATGGAGATGGCTGCAGATAGTTTGTACAAGGCTAAGATGATTCGAGGATTCTGTCATTTGGCTATTGGGCAGGTACGTGCATATGCTTTGTAATATAATTTGTATGCGAAATTGTAATCATTTGCTATAGGAAGCCGTCGCCGTTGGCCTCGAGCACGGTATCATTCCAGATGACCGAGTCATTACCGCCTACAGGTGCCATCCCTTCGCCGTAATGCGCGGCGGAACTATTTCTGGAGTCATTGGCGAACTGTTGGGCCGCCAAAACGGCATGTCTCAAGGAAAAGGCGGTTCCATGCACATCTTTACCCCATCGTTCTTTGGTGGTAATGGTATCGTCGGCGCTCAAGTCCCCGTCGGCGCTGGTGTTGCGTTTGCACAAAAATACCTGGGAAACAAGTCCGCTACTTTTGCGCTTTATGGTGACGGTGCAAGTAACCAAGGCCAGGTATTTGAAGCGTTCAATATGGCCAAGTTGTGGGACCTGCCTTGCGTCTTCGTTTGCGAGAATAACAAGTACGGAATGGGTACGTCGGCAGAGAGAAGTTCGTCGAATACGGCATATTTCACAAGAGGTGATAAGATTCCCGGTGTTCAGGTGTGCCCTCATTTCGTGTGCCTCATTGCTTTAGTTTGTGCCGCTGACACATATTCCCAGGTTAATGGAATGGATATCATCGCCGTGCTCCAATCCGTAAAATTTGCTCGTAAATGGGCAGTTGAAGAACAAAAAGGACCCCTTCTCCTGGAATTCGTCACCTACCGATATGGTGGCCATTCGTGAGCTTAATGGCATATCTCTGTCCAAAAGACACCCGAGCTAACGCGGGTTTCATTCCAGTATGTCCGATCCGGGTACCACCTACCGCACTCGTGAGGAAGTCCAACGTATGCGGAGTACTCGTGACCCTATTCGCGGGCTCCAACGTTACATTGAAGATTGGGGCCTCGCTACCGAGCAAGAGCTCAAGGTACTCACTTTTCTCCACTATTTCCTTGAGTAATTTCCATTAATGGTTAATCCTCTCAAAGCAACTTGACAAGGACGCAAAGACAGAAGTTGATGCTGCCGTAGAAGTGTCAAAAGCTTCGCCGGTCCCCACGGCTGACGACCTCTGGACCGATATTTACGAGAAAGGTTCAGAACCGCCATTTATGAGGGGCCGTGAACGTGAGGAGGTACGCCCTTTCCCGCCTCCCAACATCATGTGAGCTTGACAGAAACCCCCCATAGATCCACTACTACTAGACTGTTTATCGTATTATTGGCTTTACCCCTGACACTTAATTCACTGTTGCCTCATCTGCCACTGCGTGCTCGTTAATGCCTGTCCCCGCATATCGAGATGACCTTGCTTCTCCATTTAGATGCATGGAGAAGAAGGAATTGTTTGAACGAAAACAGCCGAGATTTCGATGAGGCCGAGGTAATATCATGGTAACGTCATTCAAAGATGCCAACTACCAGGTCGCGTATGCTACCCGGGCAAAATGCCATCAATCCCATGTGAGCCCCAAGCCCCGCGCGCCTTGTTGATATAATCCTAAATGCGGCCGTGGGTCCATTCCCCCCCTCTCGGATCTTATCAAACTCGACGAGAAACATGACATGTGCGACATGGACAAGTACAGATTCATGTGACCGGTTAGTAGGGTAGTTACTTCGTGATCAACGTGTCCATTATTCTCTTGATTTTGAAATTACTCAAGGTTATTGTCACAGGCGTTCACAGAGCAACAAATGCTCCTCTAAGGAGAGAGATGAGCAACTTGTCGCAGCCGCACTCGTTAGGGCGCTACCATCATATTTCGCTATCGTTGTCCAACCAATCAAACACTACAATTTCAAGCACAGTTTATTGCTGTCCCCCTGCCTTTACCTCCTCCAGGAAAGTAATTCCGAAAATTTTATTGACAGCCAGTTGTCACGGTCGGGACCGCATGGGGGAGATGTGGTTCGTTAACTAGCCTCCCACCTTATCTTTTAGCACAGTCCCGTGTAGATTTTCATTCCCCAATCAGAACAAGCATGAGAGAGAGGTCGGAAAGTCGATTGTAACGGTGTCTGCAATCGTACGACGACAAACCTAACTGGCCTAACACGCGGCAAGTGTTGTATGTTAGGGCCTGGCAAATGACGCAATACTTGGAGGGCCAATGTCGTTGTTATGCTTTTCCCACGCTGTCTGTTGTCGCTATTTGACGCTGACGTCGGCAGCAAGCATCCGTTGGGAGCCATGTTTTTCATTGCGAGTCCCATTTCATACTCGCTTGCCTCCCCACCCAGCTTACAACCACACAAAATGAAATCTACAGAAAGAACTAACGCACACCATACTCCTCCATCCGTCCTACTTTGGACCCCGCATGCTGAATTTCCTCGAATCCAAACTATACCTTGACGTGGAGGGCACATGTTCCGGTCAATTTGGTTACATCATCGCCGTCGTCTCGATCCTGGATATTGGTAAAGGCATGGTATTGCCCGGGACAGGCCAAGCCGAGTTCATCACTCGCTACCGCGCTATCGTCTTCAAGCCATTCAAGGGAGAAGTGGTAGATGGCGTCGTCAATAATGTTAGCAAGGTGTGTGGGTTTATCGCGGGGGAGGGGGGGGGCGAGATTTAACCCTAGTCGGTTACTAGATGGGTTTTTTTGCCGACGTTGGTCCTTTGAGCGTGTTCGTCTCCCATCAGGTGAGAGTTTGGGCCCAGTGCTGCCCCGGTGTCGTTTTTTTGGCGCTGTTCTAAACCGCTGGTTTTACCTTCTTTTGCTATACAGCTCATCCATCCTGATATGCGGTTCGATCCAAATTCAAATCCCCCTTCCTTCGCCTCAGACGAACAGGTGTGTGGGACACGTTGTGTACTTTGCCCTCTGTTCGCCCAATTCACCCGCGTATAGATCATTGAAAAAAATACAAAGGTACGACTGAAGATTGTCGGAACTCGTGTTGACGCAACCGAAATCGTGCGTCCATATGTCAAACATATTGGTTTCGTGTCGCTGACAGATTTTCTTGGTAACCAGTTCGCAATTGGTACCATCAAGGAAGACCATCTTGGAGTCATTGAGTGAATTTGAGTGTGGCATAATTCAATTACGGGACACTACGTATATACATGAAAATTAGCTACATCCTTCCTAATCAACATCAATCTGTCAACATGAGAATTAGGCCTATGATTTCCAGCAGTGCTGCAACGACGAACCGCTGCAGGCGCATGAATATTCCACCAAGCCTAGGTCCTGTTCACCCAAGTGATGGCGCAGTGTGTTGGTACGGCAAGCGGAGCAGGACTCAAAGATTATACAAACCTTTTGGATTGACAAGATTGATTGACAGAAGAAAAGAAACCGACCGACCGTACACGTGTGTATGACATGATAATGGGACACATAAGTAACTATGGGCCTTAGCGCAGCCACTAATGTGAGGCCGTAAAGGTACAATGAAGCCTACCGTTGCATTATTGGATTTGTGAGGGGTGGCGGTTGACTAATTACGCAGATGATCGAAAAAGGAAAGAATGAGTGAAATAAAAACCAAGTCTAAGCTGAAGGGGGACGGACTGATGACTCTAAACCTTCTGGGCTGGGTGCAACGACAGTGTCCAGTGGAAATCAGTCTGATTGGCGAAACATGTCAAGGGAGTTGTCACGGTTTCGTCACCGCCACTACGCACACATCTCACAAAAAATCCTCCGCCCTTGCTCTTTTCTTCCCCCTTGATTCTTCAGCTAGGGGAGCTGGGCCGTCAGTTGACTTTGTGTGATAGTACTTAGAGTGTATCGCCCTGTGCTCTTCCTAGAATGCTGATTAAAACAACCATTAATGCAGACAACTGAACCATGATAATTACAGGAGCAAAATTGGCATCCTTGTACTTCAGATCAGTAGCCTTCTTGAATTCGGGATTAACCTGAGCAAGAGCAGGATTTGGAAGCGTCAGCTGAGCCGGTCTGAATGAAGCATTAGCATCAGAAGACTGGGAAGGCTGTTGCTGCTGTGACGCAGACACAAATTGAGGGGGTGGCGGGGGGTGTGAAGGCACGGGTGCGGGCGCACCTATTGGCAACGCAGGCGGCGGGGAGAAACCGAGAGGAACAGGAACAGGGGATCCACCGGGCACCCACCCTGGAGGAGGCATGGGAGGCCGCCCCAAGCCTGGGGGAGGAATAGGCGGTACTCCTGGTGCAAAAGGTGGAGGGACAGGAAACCCGGGCGGCGGAGGGCTTGAACGAGCTTTAGCGCATTGACACAAGGAAGAAATCATTGAATACTTACCCTGGTGGCATCCCAGGTATGGGCGGCGGAAAGGGAGGGAGACTTCCGGGAGGTGGGGGAGAAATACCGAGGGGAACAGGAGGTGTGTGGCCGGGAAGGAAGGGGCTAGCCATAGAAATCGGTGGTGGGGGCAAAACGCCTGGAGGAATGATAGGCGCAGGAACAGGCGGTGCTGCATAGGCCTGCGGCGGCGCGCCGTACACAGTACTTGACTCAGCTGCAGGAGGGTTCTCTGGGCCTGCTGAGACGCCCATCAAGGCCTTATGCGCCTGTAACTGCGCCTTGAGTTCCTCTTCAGAATAGGCCTTGTTTTCAACCTTTGCTTTCTTCTGAGGCGGTTGCGAAATGGAACCGGCGGACAATCCTAGCTCAATTTCCTTGCGACGCTTGTAGTCGGCAATATCGGGTGCAGGGATACCGACCATGCCAAAGATCTCAACTTCATACCCATCGCGACCCGGCAATGCATTCTCAATACGCGGAAGACTGTATATGCGGTTAGATTTGGGGCATTAAAGTAGCACGATCAGTCGTACTTTTCTGGTTCCAACTTGTGGACCTGTTGGATATGGACGGCAAGACCACCAGCGGTATTTAACCTCCTGGGGCACATGCTACACTTAAAATGCTTCGCTTTTTGATGTTGCATAAGCACTGGGATATTGCTTATAAATTACGCGGCAGAAGTGAAAAAATAGAGATGCATACCCTTCTCATCTTCAAACTCCCTTTCACAATACCAGCACCACGGACGAAGGACCTAAGGAAATCGTATAAGTAGAACATTTTCGCACGGATTTTCACAAACCTGCTTGTTCTTCTTCTTTCCCATTGTTACTGAGAAGGATGGGAGGGGGTTGTCGGGGAGAAACACGGACTATTTTCTTATTTGATGCTATTTGTCTGCGGTAACTACCGAATCAACAATGAGCTTGCCTTTGATATTGAATCATAACTTGTTGTGTGCTCGTTCAAGACCTCTACTTTCACCAAATTGGCTAAGCGAGGCCGCCATCGGATGATGGTATTCTGGAGAAGAAACACAATCTGCGCAGCGAGTGACATTTTCCATTGGCTACTGGTGGTTAATGCAAAACGTACTGATCTCCAACCGCTAGTTTTCATAAGTAGTCGCGCTTCTTATTCTCATAGAATGTGCCGCATCTCCTCCCGATCACGGAGAAGAGAAGCTCCATCACAGAAAAATCTGTGGTTTTTCGGTTATTGGGTACAACAAAGACGAAGGGATAACTTGCTGGTATGAACTAACTATAACCTCTAGGCGCGTCAGAAATGGAATTTGTCTGTTTGATTCACCAACATACAAGCATCGGGCATCGCACGCCGTCGGGGTGCAGACCGGAACATTTCGCCAAACAGCAACAGACGTAGCCAGCCTCCAAATCATGACTCCTGATACTCCCGTCCCTATACTTAGCAAGAACCTGATAACAAGAAGTCGTTAATATGACAATCGCTTAGATGTCGCCATCGCTAGGCGTCGCTTGGATCTTTCGCTTCTTTCAACCCTTCTCCGGCTACATTTGATAGAGGCGTAACGCCGCACCATCGGCGTTCAACGTTTACCCCACCGTCCACAACGACATCGTAGTTCCTGGTAACAAAAGGAATTTCACTCACGTCGTGGAAACGACAGTAGTGAATCCGCCTCACCGCCGGCACTGTAGCTGCCGGAAGCCGGAGGGAATCACACCCCATCAGGATCTTCTTTGACATGACAAGTTGACAACCATTACCGTACCCGCGCGATTAGCTAGTCATAAAAAGCGTCCGTATACATATCGTTTTCGCACAAGATGTCATTCAGTTCCCCAGTTCACTCTCCAATGGCGGAAGGTCGACTGCTTGTGGCCACGTTTAGACAATTTCTCTGTGGTCTTCTTCCTACCGCCAGTGCTCTGCAGGCATAGGTTCGTGGGTTGTTTAGGTCTCTGACAATATCCTCGTGTCGACTTGTGGCAGCACATGGCGCCCCTAATGACAGAGTGACAGAACCATGATTCTCATAGATGGCAAGATAACGTCCAGGCCCTGACTACGTCCCGGCGGAAATAGGACAAGCTTATCAGCAAAAAGTCCCCGTTCCTTGCTTTCCTCACTCTGGTACCTGCAGAAATGCACAGTTGTTAGGATTCTGAATAGTCATTTCTGGCGGACAGCTACGCTTGACAAGCCTGGGGTGGATCCACTTCCCAGATTTGCATCGGACGGATCTTACGCCGGGCTTTTTCTCACAGACGCTGCAGAGTGGTGCTGAACACAATGCCGCGGTAAGGGTCTATGATGTCCCCCGTCACGATGCCGTTCAAACATGTCTGTGATAATGCATGTTCCACGTCCGCATGGTTTGGAAGGACTATCTGGCGCGAGCTGAAGGCGGAGTTTACAGAACGTCACTCGAATTGAACTGTTTGAAGGCTATCAGAGATGTCAACGGGGCCTTCGTGATCTAATCCTGTTAGCCCAGAAGAGATAACCAAACGGAAAGTGAAAGATCTCTGCGAGATCGCGTTGGGGCTAAAAATATTCATCAGGTAGTGAGAAGACGTTTTTGAGGGAGATGCTGGCCGAACTTGTGCATGGCCACTATTGGTAGGTTGACTGTCAGCGACTCGGTTCCGGTTCGGAGAAGGGGTCTGATACTTAGTATCAGTGTAACATTGGTGATGTGCTAGAGATTCGAGTGGGATCAATTAGACTGATTTTCACACATCTGGGTCAACCTTATGCCATGTGACCTGGCCATCTGTGCGTTTGTTCCAAAATGACAACATATCTTATCCGCCTAATAGCCACCGAACAAAAACGAGAAAATCACAACTGATTGCTAACAACTAAGACTTGACATCGCCGCGGTCGTTTATTCTCATTGTGTGAACGGTGGCTCAGGGCGGGGAGGCTCCTAGGTTCAAGGCTGTACATTTGTGCTCCTATTGCCGTCTCGGTGGCGCTAGAATAGCTTCTATAAAATTGAATTGTATCAGGACTCTGAATGTAATTACATATAACCTGAGCCGATTATGGCTTCATTATGGCAACTGTGGGAACGAGGCAAAGTGCCAGGCTATCTCATCTCGTAGTCATGGTAGCTGTGAGCGGCTAGACCGAGCCGAATAAGCAAGGCAGGTTAGTGTATGAAGTAGTTGGTATTTAATGGCCAAGATGATGGTAGGCCATGGAATGAGAGAGAGGAAAGAACAGGCAAACAGTGTTGCAGACTTATAGATCTGGCTCTGGACGACTAGTTAATAGCTGGGCGTGATGGGGCATCCCCGTATCAGAATATCTGTTGCTGAACAAGGTCGGTGGTAGTGATGCCGCATAACCGATTGGGGAATGCGAGGGAGGCTTTTCATACATGTGACACGGTCTTCTAGATAGACATGCGATCTTTTGTTCGTTATATCCGTCCTTAGGTATTCGTGTCGTGCAGGCAGACTCCACGAGACCCGTGCACCACTTGGGTTGAGTGCTTGGTGGCATTGTAACGAGCGGTGGTAAGCGATGGGGCAATAGACATAAAAAATGATAGAAGATGATTAGCGTAATTGCTCATCGATTAGTACCGTTTGTGATATTAGGAAAGTCGTGGGTTGGGGGATGCACAGCCATTAGAGGCGGGAATAGCGTCCGAGCATCGGGTACTAACGAATTCGAAAAAGCAGATGAAACGAAAGATTGAGTGGGTTTCGGGGAAATATCAGAGGGACGGAGGGACTGGGAGAAAGTATAAGCGGAGAAGGTACGTGATTGATGGCAATGGATGGAAGGAGCAAAGTCCGTAGAAGGGCAGAGCGTGACGTGACTGGCGTCGGCTAATTAAAAGAAGAAAATAAAATTATTGAAATCCAAATCCCCTCCCTCAACTCTTATGATCCTCTGCTGATCCTCTGGCACTTTCCCCCTCCTCCTCCCGCTCTCTCCCTCGCCGTAGCAAGGATACCGCCTGGAGTAAGCTCTTATCCCTTTTTTTTCTTTGATCCCCCGCTTAACCGTCTCTGATATTTATTGCCAGATCTCGCGACCCTTGCCGGCTTCTTACTATCCGTCTCCCCAGTGCCAGAGTATACTGCTCTTACCACCAATCATACGCTTGAGCCCTGCTCGCGTGCCCTGCATTTTTTTTTTCTAACGGCGTCCGCTGAGAAATCGCGTAGCCAGCTCGACCAGCTCTCTCCTCTTCACCACGAACTACGACCATGACACTGCCTATCGCAATCTCCTCTACTTCTTCTTCTCCGAGGAACTCTCCTTCTCAAGAGTCTAATCTTTCTCATTCACCTGTATCACCTGCCATGACGCCACCAGATCAGACTGTTCAGCAGCCTGCTGCGGTCCATTCGCCTTCTCTACAGCAACCACAGCCACAACAAGAGCAATCAAACACCAACAACACTTCTGTAAACAACTCTCCCGCCAATGTCAATGGCCAAGTCAAACGCAAGCCTAGCAGACGTGCAAACACTGCAGAGCGTCGAGCTACCCATAATGCTGTCGAACGTCAACGTCGGGAAACTCTTAACGGCAGATTCCTGGTATGCAAATTTAATCTTAATCTTACTCCAACTCGGTCCCTGAACTTTATCGCTGTGAATAGGATCTTGCTGCCCTTTTACCGAATCTTTCGCAGATCAGACGTCCTTCCAAATCTTCCATCGTCAACTCTTCTATTGCCCACATACATGCCTCCCGTCGCCATCGCATGCTTGCCTCACGCGAGCTTCGTCTCCTCAAACTCGAATCTGATGCCCTGCGCCGCGAGGTAAACGAGTGGCGCAGCCGTGCTGGTATCCCCTCCATGGAAGAACCTGTCCGCAGCGATTCTTTCTCCATGGTTATTTCCGGAGAGTTGGAAGTCCTTACAGGCGTCCAAGCTGAGGAAGAAGACGACGACTTTGGCTTGGGAGGCTACGACGGTGAAGATGACACTTTTGGCCCCGGCCATATTATACCCCCTGGCTCTAGTATGCCCAATGGCGGCATTGATGCACTGGAGGATCCTCGTATGGCGATGCTCAAGAACCATGGCTCCTTCTCCCACGGAGTGCCAGCTCAACACGCCCACCACGCCCACCACAATTCAAGTAATGGCTTGCATCTTTCTCATATCTTGTCCCGACCTACTGGCCAGAACCCCGGTCCGATGATTGCTAGCCCTACCACCATTGCTTATGAGAATCCGGCTTTGCCTGCCATGTACGACGGTCACTCATATCCGGGACCGCCTTTCGTCCAATCACAGCAATCTCACTCAATGCAATCTCTAGACTCGGAGAAGATTGCGGCCTGGAATGCGGCTCAAATGTACCATGGCCAACATAATCAAATGATGCAGCAACGCTCAATGTTTACGACTCCACCGAGTTCCTCCCACTCCATGTCTTCTGGTTCTCCTGGTCACAGCTCTACTTCCGGCAGCGTAAGCCCCCGTCCCCAAACGTCGTCCTCGTCCCCCATCTCCACGGATGCAGCGTCTCACTTCAACGACCCAGGCTTCTATAACGTTTCCCGCCCCCAACAACAGATGATCGGGCATCCTCCCTACGGCTCTCCCTCCGAGCGAGACGATACCTCGAGCATTAGCTCTAACCGCAGCCATGGAGATGCGGATCATGAGCAACAGTTCCGCCAGAAAACCTCAATCGCTCCCGCTGTTTCCTCTGTACGAGACCGTAGCGGCAGTTCGGGCGTCAACATGGCCGCTTCAGGAGCTTCTATGCCTTCGTCTGGCAATGGTTCTTATGAGCTTGGGTCTGGTCAGCATGGGGAGTATGCTGTCAATATGCACCGTCGTCGAGCAACTCACAGTGGAATCTGGGCACGCGATGGCGACATTGCAATGGGTGGTATGAACGTCGGCATCGGAATCGGAGTCAACGTTGGTATGAATGCCGTCACTGTCGGGGGAGCTGGCGGAGGCAACGGGAACGGATTTGCGATGATGATGTAGAGAGAGCGCCCGCCAGCAAACAAACAAGCTCCGACATTTTTGTTCCATCTTTCTTTGCTCTGGACCCGTGTTCTCTTTTTCTTCGTCCCACCCCACCCCATCTCTATTTTCTGTCTCTGCTTCTTTTTCAGTTCTGCGTTCCTCACTGGACGTATCTGGCATCTCCATTCCCGTCGCCGGCTTCCTATCTCGTGTGCTTCTTGCGACCTCAAATTCCTTTATACCCTATTAGTGCGATGCCAGATGAACTATCTGTCATAGAATAAACCAACACCCTCCCTCCTATCTCCCCTGAAAACTTGGCGCAATGGTACCGAGCGAGGAGAAGAATGCCTTATTGGACCTGGCGTCTGCCAGGTATTCATTCCTACTCAAGTATGTTGCACAAGCTCCCGTGTACGACCGGCAAAACACACGTATGTCTGTCATCATACACACACTCTTTGACCTCTTGTGCTAATTATCTGGCCAGTCACTACATTGTCCTAATATCAAGCTGGTCAAAGCCAATGCCACGTTGACATGTGTTAATGCGTTGCTTGTGTCGTCTCCTGACTGTCATCTCATTACATTGTTGAATGTTGCTTGCGACACGTGCCCCAGTCCAAGTTGACCCGCATCCATTCCTTACTTGCTCCCCGCGTCCCAAATTCCATTATTTTGTGCTGCTAGCTGACGATGTACGTTAATATAAAAAAGTATGGTGAAGGAAATAAATGGGATTATTCCTACTGTGTTCCTTACTGTAGCCTAATCAAGGACAATAGAAGTCTTATTTAGCTTAGCGTCCTGTGATGTGTAATGCCTGCTCTCGTACATTTCCGAACGGGGCGAGTGGGATCAGTCAGCCGACATGTCCAGTCACACACGGCTAATGCCGGGCCGGAGTGTTGCTCTCGCGCATCTTTCGTCAGCCGTATCTCGTCATCTTTAGGCTCGAAGCACCCAGGGTACGTTGGCTGATGGCTGGCGTTTTCCACGCGGCTGTGTGTGTGTGCCATTGGGCAGTATCCTTTCCTAATCGATCGCCACGCCACAGGGTTGCTTGTACTAAGAATCTGAACTACCCAAATCAATTGCAGTCGCGTGCGGTGAACAAACGTGTATGTATAGTACATATGATACAGGGACACATGAAGAAATCCAACCACAAGAGAACCAAAAGATGGGTACAGTAGTAGATCAACCAAGGGGATCATTCTATCACTTCGAATCGTCCACGTTTTCCTTCTCTTGCGTCGGTAGGGTCGTCAAGACTCCTCTTTTCACCGACACCCAGCATCGTCACACTCATCATCCCCATTCCGTCCATCATGACCCCATTGCCAGATGGACCGCTTATCCGACTGCCATCATCGATACCCATCCCGAAAGTCTCCGCGCTGACGATATCTTGCACAATGTGATTGTATTGTTCATCTGTCAGGCCAAGGCCGGCAATAGGATTGATCCTGTCATCATCCTCGTTACTGCCGGAGCGCCCACTAACACCAAGCGGCAACATCTCGGATGAACCCATGTTGAGACCTTGCGAAAAAGGCCGGCTATCGTCCTCTTGATTGGTAAATTCGAGGGGCCGTGGGACGCGGCTCATTTGTTGGATAGCTCTAAGATGAATCAAATGTTTCTATTGTTTAAAAAACTATGAGCGGGCATGACTCATATACTCTCTCGCATGGGGACGAACCTCCAACATGTCTAGGAGGCCCTGTTTCGTGAATGGTTTGGGGAGAATGTCGTTCATGCCTGATGAAAAATATTTCAGAATTTCGTTCGGCTTGGAATTACTTGTCATGGATATGATGGGCGTCATGGAGTCGAACTTGCGAATCAACGAAGTTGCAGTCACCCCATCTAACTTTGGCATGACTATATCCTGTACACGGAGGGTGAGATTCCTATCCAGCGAGAGAAGGCGCCAGTAAGCAATTCACCATCAACACTAGATCGTATTTCTCCAGGTTCATTTTATTCACCGCACTGATTCCGTCTACAGCGACATCGATCGTGCACCCGAATACTTGCAAAAACTTGGTGCTCAACTTTCTTGTTACAGCATCGTCATCAACCAGAAGAACGCGTGGGGTCATTGCCCATCCAGGGACAAATGTCGACCGTCGAACACGAATTTTTCGTGATGGGGCGGAGGCTCCTGCAAGTTGGCTAGAGAGTTGGGAAGAGGATGGAAATGATGTTGTCGTAGGCCGGACAACCTCCTCTTCATCGTCATCAGCTTCCCTGTTTGATCCATCATACGAGTAATTGAATTCGGGTTGCTGGGATTTCTGCCGCTGTCGCTGTTGCCCCTGCACCCCTGCTGGGCCCTGTCCTTGCTCCGAGTCAAAGGAAAAGGCACTGCCCAGGTCCAAGTTCCAGCTCCCGTTATCCAAAGTTCCACGGGGTAGAAGGTGGCCGACTGTATAGACCTGTAGCCCTTCGTGTGTCATGACTGGGTGTGTATCCTCAATATCCAGACCTTGGGGCGAAAGGCCCCATACGGTGGATGGTCCTCCGTTCCCTACTACATTATCGTCCCTAGCAGCGCTCGGCGCCGCCGCCGCCGCCGTGGCGCTGTTGTTGCTGGCAAGTGATCTCAAACCCTGCGCCGCGATCCATGCGTCGCTAGCATTCCCCATCCCACTCTGTTGCACATCCTCGACGGCCGGTACTTTAGGCGAAGTCCTTCCACCAATGGTGGGTGAAGAGCTGCGCAGAGGATTGCCAGGGTCATTATCACCAGTTGGATTACCAGTAGATAAGCCCCCGACGATCGGGAGGTCGTTGAATAGGCCTGCGTTGGCGGCTGCCTGCCAGAGTTTTGAGGGTGGTCGGTCGATTCCGTTTATCCCGTTACGCATGGGCGTAGGCATGCTGGGACCTGATGATGTCGCAGATCGATCGTCCCTGTTCCTGTTGGCGCTAGAACTGGCAGTACCTCCATTGCCTGCCTCGTCGTAAGTGAAACCGATATCTTCCGCTCTTCTTGACATTTCGTTCATCTGCAACAATGTAGCGCGTGCTACGTCTGTATTTTCACCGTACCACTTCATGATACGCTGGGCGGCATGATATGGCAAGAAAGGATTCTGATCTGGTAAACTAGAAGGGCCTGATGAGGAAGCTGGCTGGTTGGTGGATGGAGTGGGAGCATATAGAGGCATAGATTGCTGGGGTTGTTGGGATGGTGTTGGTTGTGATTGCGATTGCGAAGGTTGAGGTGAACGCCGACGTTGAGCTGCACTCAGTATTTCTGCTACTTTTGCTTTTCCTACTCAAGATAGTGCCGCATAGGATCGTCATCACGAGGTTGGAATTTTTTGTTGAGGATACCATGTAATATATATAGAAAAAAAAAAAGACAGGTTGGTCAGCATAAGTGTTCATTATTGTTCATCGTGGTACAGAGGGGAGAGGATTAGACGACACAAAAGTCCCAAATAAAACAAAAATCCCAAGAAAAAAAAATTCCATGCGATATCGCCAAGGGAAGCGGCGAAATAAATAGGAGAAGTGCGAGGCACGGGGGCGGACGATACTAGTACATTGACCAAGATGATGCATGCATGGAGGACGGCTGGCACAGCGGTGACTTTTTGAAGACTGCGTCTTTTTTTTTTTTTTTTTT
>AYNK01004826.1:0-71283 GCA_000497225.1 Amanita jacksonii TRTC168611 | reverse complement strand
ATTGTAGATTTTGTCCAATTTTATGCAACATCAACAACTGTCCTTATGTATCACATGCCATGGTTAACAGTAAGAGATCACATTGAAATGGTGTGCATCAAGTTCTGAATAAGGAACATGTGTCTGTCCTTGACTTGGGGCAGAGTACTGAGTGCTGAGTACTCAACCATTTCAAGTGAAGTCGGCTGTTAGTGTTGTCATGTCTATCAGCGTGGCAGCATGCCTGTATCATGATCTCACTTCTTAACACTTGACCCATAAATTATGGGTCATAATACGTTTGAATACATACAGATGTGGTTCGTGAAATAGAATGTCCTTTCAATACCAACAGACTAACCCGATGCGACAGACAAACCAACGGAAAGCTTTGGAAAGGCCTCGCCATCCAGAAGTTCCCTGCAGAGGATGGAATAGGAAGTCACTCGACAATTAATTGAATTTGTGGCATCAGTGCGCCCACACAACCGCGGGCAACGTGTTCGTGGTTGCAGCAGTCCAAACTGGATGGTCAGCGCAGAAGCTGCTACGCTATTCTTCCCATTGCTATGTTCCGAGGGTGATCATTCAATCATGGGTTAATATTAGCATCAATTATCTGGCATTCCAAGAACGTTTGTTCATCACGTTAATGGATATATAAGGCTCATCTTCGCTGCGTAATAGTCCTGCTTACCTCCATCATGCGACTCACGCTCCTCCTTACACCCTTCGCTCTAGCCGTTGCGGGGTTTGCCAACGTCAAGTATCCCGACCCCGCTGTCGTCGTAGGAGATATATCCGTGCATGATCCCACTGTGTGCAGGGACAGCAACGGGAAATACTGGATGTTCTGTGAGCCCTCTTGTCTGATGACCAAGACAACATCTAAGTAATCTTCAGCAACATCCGTTGGTCTCGAGATTCGAACTTCAACTGATCGTTCCGAATGGAAGTTGGTTGGGAAGGTTTTCCCTAACGGTGCTTCCTGGACGGACAAATACACAGGAAAACCCAACGGGTAGGGCTAAATTTCTACATATTCTATGCTACGATTTCAAGTCCACCAGTCAGTTATCGACTCCTGATTGTACCTATTCCAATGGGGAATTCCATGTGAGTCTTTCCCCCTGGGGTGACCGAAGTCTTAATAGAGTCTTTCAGCTCTACTACAGCGCAAGTTCGGCTGATGATCTCATTGTAAGGACGTCCTTGTATAAACCAGTGCATGAAGTCAGACCTATAATATGATAGGCGGCAATATTTTTGGCGAAATCGTCCACCGGAATGCCCGGTATGTAATGGCTAGTCTTTTTTTTCTTTACTACCACATATCCTATATGTAGGTAGCTGGTCTAGCGAGGGTGAAGTAACATCGACTTCGGTTGGGACCGCTTTTACTGTAAGAGTCTACATCATAACTTTGGATCTGGGTGTTGACAGGCAGTGTGCAGGCAATGGTACCCAAGTAAGTAAAATAAACAAGGGTTGCGCTACGTCTCACATCTAGGTTTACCGGTAGTTTGCACATCGGTGCGCATTTCCGACTCCATCGTGGTGCCTATCTTCACCGGCACCTCATCACTAGTTAACGGGCTTTGGTGGCTGACCTTTGGAAGTAAACGAACTGGCATCAAGCTACTACAATTAGATCCAGCCACGGGAAAGCCTTCCAGCAATAATGTTCATTCGATTGCAACGCGGGTAGCCGACTATACAGAAATCGAGGGAAGTAACATCATAAAATACGGCAACTATTATTACCTTTTCACGACCTGGGATCAATGCTGCCTCGGCCCCAAGAGCACGTATAATATTCGCGTAGGAAGATCCTGGGCGTGAGCATCTTTAAGCTGTTCACTTTCTTCTGTGATACAACCCACCCTACAGGTTGACAGGTCCGTATCTCGATAAGGGTGGTGTTCCAATGCTTTTTGGGGGCGGTTCTGTTGTGTTGGATAGCCATGACGATGTCAGTATCGCAAATGCACAACTGAAAGTGGAATGTGACTTGACGTCGATGTAGGTTACTGGACCTGGTGGCCAAGATATTCTGGTTGATAGTGATGGCATACACCTCATTTACCGCAAGTATCATATTTAGGTGCATTATTTCCACATTTCTGATTTCTTTCACTAGATTACTACACGAAAACTGGGAGTTGGGTGAGTTTGAGACTCTGGTGCTTGGATCACTAATCCGCTCAACTTCATAGCTTGGCATAAATGAACTCAACTTTACCAGCGGCTGGCCCGTTCTCGAATGAACATTTACTCTGTCGTCAGATGTGCCCAATCCTTTTATTCTGGAAATCATGTACTGTAGATTGCTTACTCCTGGCTTCGTCAATCGAATTTGTTTCCCTCAGACTGAATCAGGCAACCGTCACATTAGTGTTCTACATGCCAAATGTTACAGGGCGGTCAGTAGCTCTACAGGGGAAGTACAGGTAGCACTGTGAACATATTCGAATGATGATGTCAAACTTAAGAATTCTGGTCGGATAGCTTGAACATGCCAGCGTACCACCCATATGCCCGATACAGCCGCCTCCCATGTCGCCTGGCCGTATGGAATGGTATTTTCCCATTAGGATGAGGTTCGTGAAATTGAATGCTGCGCCCGTTCCCGGGATTTGATGGGGTGAATTGCCATACGGATCCGTATAACTTTTCGATAGCAAAACCAACTGTGGCCATCGCATGAAGGAAATCATTCCAGGCAATTTCACCAGGTTGCGAGGAGCTGAAAGGTAAATAGAAGAGGGTTGCAAAGACTTTCCAAGCGCGCTGATCAACTAGGAGAGTGGACTGAGGGTTAGAGTCTTCTTCATCCAGTGCACCTTCATTGCCGTTTGTTTTCTGACCCGCTGATGCAGCACCACGTGTTTTTACCTTCGGCCTCAACGGTAGGACCTCCTCTAGGCTAAGAGTACTCTGCGTTCGCTGCTCTAAATCAAGATACAACTGAGAAAGAGGCATGCAAATCCCGTCATTTGTATCCTCAGTCAAAACGTTTGTCTTGGTCGCATCAGCGGGCTCGACCAATTCAGGTGTTCTTCGCAATATACGACGATTAGTCAGCAACTTTCGAATTGTCGGATGCTGAGAGTTCCCAGCTATCCTGATAAAGTGACGGTCAACTCGTTCCCAAAACTTGTCGAGATTCCATTCAGCAGTGCGTAATGCCTCGGTAGTTTGGCGGGTCCTACGTTTCTCGATGGGATAGAAGAACTTGCCATCAGCTGGGGATCCCAGGTCCGCTAACGTTCTTCTTTCAAGGGACCTGAAGAAAGCGGCCCATCGACTAACTTTACCGTCGAATTCTGCCTTAAGATCGTCGATTCGTTTCTCCATCTCATCATCGAAAACTGCAGACCACGGCTGAAACAGGGAAGTCTGTCGTAGGGATTGTGATAGAACAGCAATGTCGGCAAGGATGGTCGTAATCCATGCTGAAAGCAGCCCTTTTATCTTTTCATCATTCTGAGCCATTCTTTCCAGTTCGTCGATGAGGGTATGCAATCCGGGAAGGCGTAATTCTTCTTCGTTGAACATCGTCCGGAATATCCAAAGCAGGCGGTCCCTACTTTTATCACTCGGTAAACCTGGTCGATTCATCACTGCCAGGTTACGACAATGTGTAGACGCCTGACTCCGGACGAAGAAGGGCCGAAGAGGGGGAGAAGCTGGAACTCCGGCTTCAAGATTAGCTATAGGTCCCCTCGTGTACGATTTCAGATAGTATCTGAATTTCAAGAATGCTTCAAATAGTTCATTGGGGAGATCCTTCTCTGGTGCAATGTCTTTTGCATACTTCTCCATCAGTGACTGCAGGTTACCGATTTGGTCGTCTAACTCGTCCCATACGATGAGAGAAAAATAAGCACCAACAACAGCATTCCCAAGAACTCGATCCCAAATTACGTGTTGTCTGTGGGGTCTGACATCGGGATGTGAAGTGCCTTGAACGTCTGGGACCAGTTCTATTCGGTGCTCTCTGCCCTCTAGAATGGCGCTGGAGAAGTAATTTGGATCCTCCCGCAGAGCCCAAATATGATCTTCAGCAGCGGATAGCTTTGCTGCAACAATGCTCCGTAAGCGGACAAGATCTAGATTGGCAGGCAGGCGATACACCGCTTCTACGGCTAGCGTCGCCAATGTAGATATGCCAACTGCGTCTGACAATGATAATCGAGGAGGTTTAGGTTGTATGGGGACGTCACGTTGCATTAAAGACTCTCGAGTGTGGTCGTGTAGAATCAATAAACAACATTTCACCAGAAACGCATAAATCCGTTCCTGGACCTCCAGAACTAGGAAACCGTCGCACGCAGGCATACCCCCGCGGATGTTAGATGAAGATACGTTGCCTTTACATGGGATCAACTCTGCATAGGTCTCCGGTGAATTTCTCCCGGTTAACATCATGATGTGGTCGTCGAAGTATATCTTCTTGAGCTTTCCAGACGTTATTCCAAAATGGATAGAGTCGAGGTCAGCACTGGAAAATGCCGCGGGGGAATTGCGACCTCGAGCATTGAGGAAAATAAGTAGGAGTTTGGGCTTCAGTAAGTCACTGAGCGTGATATAAGGCCAGAGGAATGCATCTCTGAACTTTGTTCGCCCACGCGACTTTTCTCTCATAAAGGCATCAAAGTCAGGACGGTGTGAAAGAGCCATATTGGGCCAGGCGGTGAGTAGAATCTGTTTGCGCTGCTCTCGAGACTTTTTGAGCCAGCGCTTCTGAATGACTCCTTCATAACGTTCAAGCACTCGACGCAGGAAGTGCTGATCGGTAAATATTTTGCTCGAACGATCTCGTGCCTCGTTGCGAGCGTGTTCTGGTGTATAATTCGTACGTTTTGACAGGTTGATACGGATGACAAGGGGTTCCTCCCCGTTGTTCTGCTCCCCGTCCCTCTGAATAGAGGCTATCTCTTTCAAGATGGCGGCGAGGGAGCTCTCAGGAGCATAGGTTATAGACATATGGGCTGATGGTCAATAGTACGACGTGGTGGGTGTGAGGCGATGAAGCTCTCCCACGATTGCGCCAAGATCTAAGATATGTACGTTCCCATAACATGTGCCCCGGACACCCGCGTGATGTCAAGTGCATATTATTCTGTTGGATCCTATTGGTTCCGAACAAATAGGACGGTGTTTCGTAATTACTGTGGGTTTTGCCGCGGTGCCCCTCAAGGAACTCCTTGCTCTGCCATCAAAACGAGAAATCGCTCGACAACAGCCTTGCCCTTCCGCAGATTGTTGACAGATATCCGTTCATTCGGAAGGTGTGCCTGATCCTGTACATCCTATTAGTTTGCACTCGATTTGTGTACGAGGTGCCACCGTACCGAACTCTGGCCCATGGGCAAATGCAGTGCACGACAGCCAAAGATCTGTTCCAAACATGGTATTGAGGGTATTGACTAAAGGGTGTAAGTTTGAAGAAATGAACATGTGCGTATACTTACCCCGCCTTCACGGATCCGTAAGGGGGAGACTCCCCATTCTTCGGTGATGGCCTTCTCTAAGGCTTTGAACCATGGGTCTTCCCAGTTGCCAATCCACCAGTTTGCTGTTCGCTCTATTTCTATCTGGTGGAGTTCAGTCCTGAACCTTCCCGCAACAAGTAGTGGTACCTTTAATTTGTTGGAGGAATGAAGTTTCTGGAATTGATTCAGCAAAAACTCGCGGAGGCTTTTTATGATTATCTCCAAATCTTGGTCGGGAACGATGCGCAAGGAAATATGGCTATTGACAACTCCTGGTATGATAGTAGAGTCTGTAGAGTTCAGTTTCTAGCTTGTATGGAACGTTAGGCTGAGCGTACTCTTTGGCTCTGAAATCTCTATATTGTGAATAGTCAATGAAGGCTCCCGCCACCTGGCTGAGAAAGACTCCGGAGGAACCTTTGTGATGGTCGCAAGTAATTGATACAGTTTTTCTTCGTCCTCAGCTTGCGGACGAACTCGATCATCTGGAAGGGAATGTTTAAATCATCACGGGGTTGCTACGACAGTGGTTACGACGCGTACAGAATCCAGGTATCCTTACCCGTCGATGTTCATCTGCTAAGGTTCCTAGAAGTTTGACCCTATGGAGAGATAAGCAGTGAGGATACTAAAATAAATATCGACGCACATATCACACATTGGCTCCTCGACTGCGCCACCTTCAACCCCGGAATGTAGGTCAGGAAGGTTGTTTGATATCTAATAGCGTTAGCTGATGGCTGGTAGCAGAGAATAAATAGTTACCTCTAAGGAGCAGTGAACAACCCCTCTAAGGCCGTACGTGACGCATGGATTTTCATCCGTTATCCAGGTGGAATTGCTATGTCATGTGAACCAGGGAACCATGGATAAGGAGGCTACGTACCTCACAAGCATTGCATCGATATCTCCAACAAGATGCTGAAATTGTGATTAGTGAGCTTGAGCTACGGTGTAATGGGGATGTCCTAACTCGGTGCTTGTTTACGGCATCGACGAGGCCGCGACTTCCAGACTCTTCTTCGCCTTCTATTAGGAGGACGAGGTCAAGCCCCAGAGCCTTGCGAGAAAGCAACTCCGCTGCGGCGAATGCAACAGCCAGGATAGGGCCCTTATCGTCTGTAACACCGCGACCATAAAGAAACCCGTTCCTGCCAGTGAGCTTATACGGATCAAATTCCCAACCTCCAGCGGTAGCAGTTACAACGTCATAATGCCTAGGACAGTTCAGCGTAATGTTAGGCATTTTTAGGCGAAAACATACCCATAGAATAATAGGCGCGGCTTTCGTTGCGTAGTCTTTGTTCCATTGAATATTGCCAAGACCAGGGGGTTGTTTCCTTCCCCTGTAGACACCTAAATCATTTTCACCTGGATTCCAAGGCAGCATACGGTGAAGACGAACAAGTGATGTCTGAGCTCCTAATTGCGAAAGACATTTTTTGAGCCAGATAGCGGCGTGTTGACAGCTATTTCGATGTGAAGGTACAGAACTGACACTGCGGATGGAAACAAATTTGGAAAGGGCAAATATCATGGTATCTATATGGTTATTAGAGCCAATAGGGTGGTTCGGTGGGAAACCGTACCAAACAAACTTGTTGTCTGTGTGCTCTCGCCAAGTGGCACGGCATCATCTGCGTGATCTTCTGGAGGGAAGACCTCCCAAACCTAGGTCCATTAAATGAGCGTTGTTCCTGATATACACATTTCTGAAAAGTTGCCTTGATATTTTCGTCGTTGCCTCCCGTGATTAGGCGAAACCCAGATCCGGCTCCACCTTTATTGGTAACCGTCGAAGAAAGGACGATGCCGTCATGCCCCTTCCACGATGCAGTGCAATCAAATGAAGATGACCAACGCTATAACAGCTTAGTTTGAGATGAGGCATTAAATGTGAGCTATTCTGACCTTAACCCATCCATTTGCGGAACATGTATACAAGTCGGAGGAAATAAGCGAGATCGCTAAAATATCTACAAACTAACATGATAGCGGGTCAGCCATATTCAACGCAGCGTGAAAGTGGTGACAACCTCGGTTACGATAATAGTCCGTATGAGTGTTTGGGTCTCAAGATCGAGGACCTTGACATAGCCGTCCTGACAACCGGCGTAAAGCGAGTCCCCGCTCGCTGTCAGAGCAAGGACTGCACCATGATTGAAATCAAACGTGTTGAGGAGCATGAGGCCCTGCTTGGAACAAGCCCATATCTAGGGCAGTTGGTAAGCAAATCTAATGAGCTTGGAAAGATCGACTAACTTTGACTGCTTCGTCGCCACTACCAGTTGCTAGATCCACCCCGGAGGATTCTAGTCTTGTCATACAATAGATGTATCCGTAATGAGCAGAGTCTATAACGTTTGAGCTGGGGATGGATATGGTTGCTTGGGCAGGCGGGGAAGGGAGCTCGTGGTTAAATTCCGCAGGACTAAACCGATCGTTGCGAACGGAATTATTGTTCGCGTAGATATCTGCTTCCCTTCGCTCATATATAGGATAGCTATCAAAGAACTTGTGCGCTTTGCGTAAAGAGGTCGACGGAGTTAAGCACCCTGAGCAGTTTGGACTCGCGGAACCAGGGGTCGGAGCTGGCTCGCGGAAATCAAGCCACTGAAGTGATGTGTTTTGGCAGCCTACGTAAATAGTTTGAAGTGATGGAATCCAAACCAAGGAATATAGGTCCCCGGCGTCTGTTTCTAGATATGGGTTGATAACGTATATAGCGGACATGGATATCGTTGACCAGATCTATGACACCGATGAGCGGGGTCATTGGTATTATTGATTTTACAGACCCGGATCGTGCTATCACCTAGATCATTCAGAACAATTAATCACAGGTGGCCGAAGTTGTACCTACCTCCCGCGCTGAATAGCCATAACTTATCCTTTGCATATTCCAGGGCAAGCACGCTTCCAGTGTGGCCGCATAGCGTGCGTTGCAGCATAAAATTAGACTTATTCCATGCCTGCATCGAATGAGCTAGGAGAATGGCAACAAAGCAGACAGTTACCAATATGTCTTGACCTTGAGTTCCAGCATAGATATAGTGGTCATCAGCAGCAAGACATAGGACAGATCCTCGTGGCTCGCGTAAGGAATGTAGAAGTTGAGGGGCAATATCGGATTGAGGTTCGCGACTTAGTGAAGCTGGTCGAGGCATTAGAAGAGAAGAGAACCAGGTCCAAAAGAGGCGTACGATTGGGGATTGAAGGATGCATGTGAAGCTTTTTAGGCAAGACGCGGAATGAGCCACCTCCCATACGACGTGGCAACCGGCGTTCCTGTGTCTCGGTGTTTATTCGTCTGTGCTAAGAGTATGCTTCCGGCCAAGCCCGCCAAGCTTAAGTGGCTGCCGCTGCTGAGGCACCGATGGTATTCAACTCTTCGACGATCCTATCTCTATGTCCCAGCAGCTTCGGACCGTATGCTGCAAAAGTCACTGGTGTCAGAATCGGACGTGGTTATTTACGACCTAGAAGATAGCGTCCCACCCTCTGTGGTGGACAAAGAAAACGCGAGAACACGCCTCTCAAACTTTCTCCTTGTACGCACACGGACTTTCTTCGCACCCATTGTCTGACAACGTCTTGGAGCAGAAACATCTTTCGAACCCGGAACGAAACGCCGTTCGCATAAATGGTGTTATGACACCGTTCTTTAGGGAAGATGTCCATCAAATCGTATGTTGTCTTTCCTTGGTATATGTACCCCTGGCCTCAAGGTCTA
This sequence comes from Amanita jacksonii TRTC168611, assembly GCA_000497225.1. Lineage (NCBI taxonomy): Eukaryota > Fungi > Basidiomycota > Agaricomycetes > Agaricales > Amanitaceae > Amanita > Amanita jacksonii. Next base: position 62,073 of record AYNK01004826.1, on the reverse strand, counting down.
CTTAGCTTTCTTCTTCTGCTGCTGTCCAAGCTATCGTTGTACCCAAGGTCCATTCATATTCCGATTTGGATGCTGTCTCCCGAGAACTTCATCAAGCATTCAAGAGTACACCCAGAGAAGCTCCCATTCGTATCGTTCCTAGCATTGAAAGTGCGAAGGCTATGTGGAATCTGAGCAATATAGTCAGTTGGAAGTCGAAATACGGTGCTCTCTCTGGAGGTGTCCTAAGTGCTCTGCTGGCAAGTCGACAACACTAGGTAACTAGCCAAACCATCTGATGAGGAAGCCTAGTTCGCTGCAGAAGATTGTATGTTTCTATCATTATACCCGCATGCGCAGTCCGTATTCTTGACCATGGTCAGACTGTGCAGATACTTCCATCATTCGGACATCCTCTCGTCGCGAGCTCCTGTATACGCGTTCGCAGATTGTTATTGCAGCCAAGGCTTTCGGCCTGGAAGCTATTGATATGGTGCGAGATATTCCTACCCTCCTTCATCAAATATCCTTCTGAATGTATTTAGGTCTGCGTTGACTACAAAGACGAAAATGTCTTACAAAACGAATGTAGGGATGGGCGGCGGCTCGGGTTTACCGGGAAGGTAATTTGGGAATATTCTCGCCATTCTAGGCTTGACGGCGTCACAGCAAGCGATACATCCAAGTCAAGTGGGAATCATTCAGTCAACATTTGTACCAACTTCACAAGGTATGAACCGTTATTTTATGTCGTATCGACTCGAATGGCAAGCTTGAATATTATTGTCTGCCAGAAATTCAACAAGCTGCTAAAATTTTGCGCGCTATGAAGGTCGCTCATAGTTCTCAGAAAGGCGCCATTGGACTAGAGGGTATCATGATCGATGCGCCAATGATTAAGCAGGCCGAGAATATCATTGCGGTCGCTCAGGCCGCTGGCCTTGAAATCCCCCCACTGTCGTAGTTATATATTTACCATGGGCTTTGAAAGCAAATACTCCCAAACTCGGTAGCAACTTTTGGGCGAAATACTAAGTCATACATCACCAGTATGGTGTCTGACCTTGAACGATTCGTCAGCGACAATTGTCTTAGAGTAGGTGAATATTTCCCATCACTAAAACCCTCGTCACTAACAAATTTCGCAGTTCCTGGGCATATCAAATAAGACAACCGCTGATTTTGTGCTCGCGTCTGGTATTGAACAACTTGTTTTCACTTTTGTCGCTTTTACTGATCTACCTAATAGTCTCATCTGCTAAGAATCCGGAAGGCGCATTTAATTCTCTTCATGGCTTTGGTCTGCCAGACACACCTGACGCGCACCAATTCGTAGCCGAGCTATACGGCAAGGTTCCCCGAAAACACAAGGGGAAGTCATCTGGTGATGCCTCTAGAAGACAGACAGAAAAGGAAGCCAAGGCGCTACGCTCACAGAAGTTTGGTCTTCTTTTGGAGGACGAGAGCACGGCCAATGTGGTACCTCTTGTGAAGAAAGACAAGGGAAAGGAGAAGGAGAAACAGAAGAGGGATAGGCACATTCGGAAGCGCGACTACAATGACAAAGAATGGGAAAGTGATGAAGAAGAAAAGGCCAGGAAGCGTCGGAAAGGGGATGAAGAGGACGAGCGGAGAAGACAGCAGGAGGATGAACTGGAAATGGAATCGCCTGAAGACGAAGACGCGAAAAGAGAGAGGGAGCGGTTGCAAGATCTGAAGGAGCGTGATGAATTTGCCGAACGGATGAGGGAACGCGACAAAGCGAGAACGAAGAAGGTTGTGGAAGACCGATCATCCAAGGCAACTGGGGCAGCTGCTGAGGCAGCTATCAGACGGCAGTTGGCGGAGGACACAGAGGCCAGAGACACCGCACTTCCTTCTCTCCGTCTACATTCCCGACAAGAATACCTCACAAAGCGCGAAATCCAGCAGGTTGAGTTGCTTCGAAAGGAGATCCAGGATGAAGAGAATTTGTTTTCCGGGATGAAACTGTCCAAAGGAGAGCAAGAGGCTCATGAGCGGAAAAAAGAGTTGTTACGTCTGGTCGAAGAGCGAATGAAGATCAAGGATAAGTGGGAAGGTTATCAATTGCCTGAAGATTATCTTACAGAGCAGGGCAAGATTGACAAGAAAAGGCAGGAGAATGTCTTATATAGACGTTATGAAGAGGCCAAGCCAAAGGACGACCAATTCGTCACTGATGTAGACCAATGGGAAGCTAGTCAAGCGCAGCATAGCACCTTCAAAGTCGGTGCCATGGACAAAAGAGAGCTTGTAGATGAATATGACTATGTCTTTGATGAAAGTCAGACTATCAAGTTCGTGATGGAGACTAGACTACCTGGTACTGGCATGAGTGCGGCGGATAAACTACTTCAATCCCAGATCGACGCCGCGGAGAAGCGCGGTACGTGTTAAAGTTTATTCTGAGGATATTCAGCTCAGTGTTTTTGTACAGCAAGGACCATAGAGGAAACGCGAAAATCACTGCCGATTTATGCCTACAGGCAGGAGCTTATTGATGCCGTTAAGGAGCACCAAGTTCTGATCGTCGTAGCGGAAACCGGTTCCGGGAAGACCACTCAACTTCCCCAATATCTTCATGAGGCCGGGTTTACTGCCAATGGAACGAAGATCGGCTGCACCCAACCTCGTCGTGTGGCTGCAATGTCCGTCGCTGCGCGCGTCGCGGAAGAGATGGGAACGAAGGTCGGCTACGAAGTTGGCTACTCCATACGATTCGAAGATTGTACGAGTGACAAGACTGTTATCAAGTACATGACGGATGGCATGCTGCTTCGAGAGTTCCTCACTGAACCTGATCTGGCCGGCTATTCCGTCATTATTATCGACGAAGCACACGAACGAACCCTTAGTACGGACATTCTATTTGCCCTTGTCAAGGTTCGTTCACAAGTCTGATGCTACTTGCAGGTTGTTGACGTGCCTCCAGGATATTGCTCGATTTCGCCCCGAGCTCCGTGTCCTTATATCGAGCGCCACCATGGACGCCGAAAAATTCAGCGAATACTTCGATAATGCGCCTACATTTTATAGTACGTAGGGTGTAGAGCCAAGTCCCTACTCTTACTCATTGTTTTCACAGTACCCGGCAGAATGTATCCCGTCGACATTCACTACACGCCACAACCAGAAGCAAATTACCTTCACGCTGCTATCACCACTGTATTCCAGATACATACAACGCAGCCCAAAGGAGATATCCTTGTATTCCTAACGGTAAGTATGCATGGTTTTGTCCCCCTGCAAATCATGGTCCTGATCATTCATAGGGGCAGGAAGAGATAGAAGCATGCCACGAAAATCTACAAGAAACTGCCCGTGCTCTTGGCAACAAGATTGCGGAACTTATTATTTGTCCCATTTACGCCAACCTGCCTAGTGAAATGCAAGCCAAAATCTTCGAACCCACACCCGAAGGTGCCCGAAAAGTCGTTCTAGCGACAAACATTGCGGAGACCTCCATCACAATCGATGGCGTTGTTTTCGTCATCGATCCCGGTTTCGTAAAGCAGAATTCTTATAATCCCAGGACAGGAATGTCATCTTTGGTTGTTGTTCCCGTAAGTATCCACTTCGACGTCAGCGTTCATAAGGGCTAATGTGCTCGTTGAATCACAGTGCTCACGTGCGTCTGCGAACCAGAGAGCAGGCCGAGCAGGCCGTGTTGGTCCAGGCAAAGCATTCCGTTTATATACCAAATGGGCGTTCAACAATGAATTGGAGGCCAACACTGTGCCTGAGATCCAACGGACGAATTTAGGGATGGTGGTCCTGTTGCTCAAGTCATTGGGTATCAATGATTTGATTGGGTTTGAGTTCTTGGATCCACCGCCCGGGGAAACGCTTATGAGGGCGCTAGAACTACTGTATGCGCTGGGTGCCCTCAATGACAAAGGTGAACTCACCAAGCTTGGCCGCCGGATGGCCGAATTTCCTGTGGATCCCATGCTTTCCAAAGCCATCATCTCTAGCGAGAAATACCAGTGTACTGACGAAGTGAATTTTCTACTATTGTTATACCGTTCCTCCGACTTATGCATTCGCAGGTCCTTACAATCATTTCGATGCTGTCAGAATCAGGTTCTTTGTTCTATCGGCCAAAAGACAAGAAACTGCACGCCGATCAAGCCCGTCAGAACTTTGTCCGAGGAGGGGGCGATCACTTCACCCTGCTTAACGTGTGGGAACAGTGGGCTGACACGAATTACTCGCAGCAATTTTGTTACGAGCAGTTCCTGCAATTCAAAAGTTTGAGTCGCGCAAGAGACATTCGAGACCAGTTGGCTGGCTTGTGTGAACGTGTTGAAGTCGTAGTACAACCGAATCCTAACCAGAACGACATCACGCCTATACAGAAAGCTATAACAGCAGGGTATTTCTACAACACCGTAAGTGATCTATGTTATGAGGGATCGGGAGAAATACGATTAACACCACTGTCTTCACAGGCCTCCCTTCAGAAGAGCGGGGACTCGTATCGAACATTAAAAACCAGCCAGACCGTGTACATTCACCCGTCGTCTTCCTTGTTCCAGCACCAGCCGCCTGTTAAGACTGTACTCTATTACGAGCTCGTGATGACAAGTAAATCATACATGCGCCAAGTGATGGAAATCAAGCCGGCTTGGCTGATGGAAGGTGCGCAGGATCATAACTCAAACTAATCGTAGCGTTGACCACGGGCTTTAGTTGCGCCTCATTACTTCAAGGCTGCAGACCTTGAACAACTTGCGACTGGTGATAGGAAGATGCCCAAGACGGTTGGCGCTTCCGGTAATAACGGGGCTTCATAGTTCCTACTGTAACCATATTATTTGCAGTTGTATTGCTAATTATGACATCGACGGCGGATTGGCGATCGAACCAGAATTGATGACATATAAGACTGGAGGGTGCCAATTTCATTTGCATCTTTTTGCTTGCATAATGTCTGATCCTCGTGCTCATGAGATGGGCATCCATCGGCCGAAGCCGTCATCCTTCCTTGAATCCATCTCGAGCACCTTTTCTCTGCTGCTCAAAACCCCCCTAGTTGAGCCGGAAGTCCTGATGAGGCCAATATTCATTCCCCTTACGGCATTGGTACCTTCCCATACTCCGTTTAGCAACCTAATTACGCTTGGGGATGAGGAATGTGTGCCTGATCAAAATGTGAGCGCACTGATACTTGCCGCACCGGAAAAGGCATTTCTGACGATGTCACAGAGTACCAGGGGCTCTGCCGGAAGCGCAAGTCCTACGGCCTGCTCTTCCTTCTCATCGTCCTCGTCATCTCCTGAGACAGACAACCTTAATCGTTTACCCCCTCTTGTTTAGTGGGGACAGTGATTTCACGGCCTATTACAATATATTACGATGTCTGCCAGCTCCATCTTGAATTGCTTATTTAATATACAGTCAGGGTCGCTTGTCGTGCTGCAATGTTGCCAACGTCCAAGTTGTTGGCACGAACTAGCTGTTCACTGATAGCGTCCAAATCGAAGCAGGTCCTCCGACGTCAATACAGTGTGCCCACGAGGGTGGTCCCGTACGGCCAGGGGATACCCCCACCACTCAATGGAACCAAGATCCTGGATTTAACGCGTGTGCTAGCCGGTCCTACGGCCACCATGTTGCTGGGGGACTTGGGCGCGGATGTAATCAAGGTGGAGGAAGTCAGCAAAGGAGATGATACCCGCAAGTAGTCACCGTCATATTCGTATTGTTGGAGCGCATGAACTTACATCCTCTAATATGTTACGCCCCGCCTAATTCGAAAACGCAATGCATCTGTCGTATCTATTTAGGTTCTTGGTATCCACCGGCGGCGCCGACAATCTCCGCGGCGCCAGCTAGATCGTCCCATCTACCACCTGAATCGGCCTATTTCCTCGCCGTGAATCGAAACAAACGGTCGATCACAGTCAACTTCAAAACTTCCGAAGGCTTGGAAATAATCCACAAGCTGGTGGAGCGCTCTGACGTGTTGGTGGAGAACTTTATTCCGGGTAAACTGGCTGCACTGGGCCTAGGGTACGAAGACTGCCAAAAGATTAACCCGAGACTTATTTATGCATCTATCACTGGTAAGTCCGCTCGAAAGAACGTTGTTTGAGATAAGGCTCCAGTGGATCTTCTCACACGTCATTTCTGTAGGATATGGTCAGACAGGACCCTACAGAGAACATGCGGGGTACGATGTGGTTATCGAGGGTGAGGCAGGGCTGATGCATATGTCAGTGAGGGTTTAAGATACATCCACACACAACTATTTTGACGGTGCAATAGTACAGGAGAACCAGATCGTCCACCTTCAAAAGTGGGTGTCGCAGTCACGGACATTTCCACGGGTCTGTATGCCCATGGAGCTATTATGGCAGCACTTTTATCACGGCAACAAACGGGGAAGGGTGCTTGGATTGACTGCAATCTATTTGAAACGCAGGTTAGTCGATGCATCTCGCATTATTGAGGTTCATTAAAATAGGTGCAGATAGCAGGGTTGGCAAATATTGCATCCAATCATCTGATAACTGGCCAGGAAGCTACCAGACATGGGACAGCACATCCCTCAATCGTCCCATATCAAGTATTTCCCTGTAAAAGTGGATATTTGATGATCGGTGCTGGGAATGATAAACAGGCTAGTGTTGGCTAGACATCAGCTCGCGCCATCTAAAATCCAAGTTAGTTCAAGGCCCTAGCGGAAAGTGTATTGGCAAAGCCCGAGCTAGCCGCAGACCCTAAATTTTCTTCTAATGAAGCGCGGGTTAAGAACCGCATGGAGTTGGTGCGCATAATTTCTGACACGCTTGCAGCGCACAAGAAAGAATACTGGTTGGGCCGATTCAAAGGCCTGGGGTGAGGAAATGCTCGGAGCTTATACCTGCTGATTTGATGAATCTATGCGTAGAATCCCACATGGCCCGATCAACAATGTAAAGCAGACGTTTGAACATCCTCAGGTGCTTATAGGGGTTTTAGATCAAAGATTACCGGCACTAACTTAACCTCATTAGGCTATTGCCCGCCAAGTCACCGTCGAAATTGAGGTAAATGTATTAATGTGCACCTGTACCCCGTGCTTACAATTAATTCCTCTGTCCAGCATGCCCGTGCGGGGAAGATCGATTTGGTAGCACCAGCGGTGAACTACAACGGACGAAGAATGCCAGTGCGACTGCCACCTCCATGGCTGTCTGAGCATACAGAAGAGGTAAGAAGGAGAAAGAAAGCAAGAATGAGACTAAGAACAGAGTCCAGGTCCTGAAAGAGCTGGGGTACTCGGGAAAGGAGATCAAAAGACTGCGAAAGGCGGCGATAATCTGAGGAATGAGTCATGTGATTATGACGTCATGTCGATTGGCAAGTGGACCTCGAGAGACCGGGACGAATTTAGAAGACGGACCGTAGTGTAGTCCCGTGTCATTTTGATAATCAGTCCGCTCTCCTCCATGTCCTCAACAACCATGTCCACCGCCCATCTACAGCAAACAATGCGCGCCTTGCCACTCAACGACAAGGATACGCCCTCCTATCCTACCGTCTCTGACCTACCTAAGTCTCCCCCCCCTGATCCCAAAAGCCCCCCTTCTCCCTTGCCCCCCTCTTCCCTCACTCCCAAGCCTCCTTCACCAACAGTAGGCAAACAGGAGCAATCAGGGAAGTCTCCTTCCCCAGAGCCTGCCACAAATCATGTCAGTCCCTGTCCCGTCTCCCATCGCCTTCTTATCTTTCCATCCCCTAGGTTCATGACGATGGCGAGACGGACGTGGAGGCCAAGCCGACGGACGAAATAATTGAAATGGAGACATTTCAGCAGATTCTCGACCTGGATGAGGATGAGACCCAGGAATTCTCCAGGGGCATGGTGGAAGCGTACTTCGAACAAGCAAGTCAGACATTCGACGATATGGATGATACACTGTGCGCTGTCCCTTCTTAGCAGATCCATCTCATACTGAATAGCGAGTAGAATGAAAAAGGATCTAAAGCAATTATCATCATTGGGTCATTTTCTAAAGGGCTCCTCCGCCGCGCTAGGTGTATCAAAGGTTAAGGAGTCCTGCGAGATGATTCAACATTACGGCCAATGTTGGGATGAAGAGCGTCAAAAAGACCTATCAGAAAAGGAAGCATTAGAGAAGATTGCAACGCGTCTCAAGCAAGTCAAGGATGAATACGCCGCTGCTGAAGGGTGGTTGAAAAACTGGTTGGACAGTGATGAATAATTATGGTATGCCGTTTCTCCATCATTGCCTGGGGGGCATCCTTTTCTGAAGTGTGCTACGAGAGTTGGAAAAGGCTGAATTTCTAAAGCCCTGCTTTGGGATATTGGGGTTGGGGCAGTGACGGTAAAATAAGTGGTGGATATTAATTCATGGACCTTTTAGAATCTACCTCTGCGGCCGTAATTCGGTTGACTGGATGGCAAGCCATTTGGGTGGGGATGCCTCTTCTGGGCAAGTACGATTACGGACCGTTTCAATATCCGTGAAGGTGTGCTATACCCGCTTAGTACGTGGTGGTTGGATCTGTTGTAGGGATCAGTGGTCGCTCGTCCTTCGATGGTTATATTCTGCAGAACTACTTGTTTTACACTTATTTTCGCGCTTTTTTCCCTGGCAATTTTCACAACCGCCATATATCGCCTATTATTAGCCTTATCGATCTCCGCACTACCACATGAATTTGGCATTTCGAGAATGCACAATCATAGCCCCCCCACTGGCAGCAATGTTGCTTGATAACGATCCTAGTATCTATATTAGTCTAGTGGAGGACTGGTACACAAAAGGCCCTTGTCCATGCTGGTTGACACTTGGAGCGTCGTGTGCCTGGAAACCTAGTCCCTCACTGTAAGCATCCTGACCCTATTAGGAATGATTTCATTCTGTCACCATTTGTTATGCAGGTTCGTTGTAATCATATCATCCTCAGCCCCGGATGGCTCCCCACGTGATAACCTTTTCCGGTGATGATGTGCGTTTCAAGTTACTTGTGATGAAAGGGCCAAAAAAAAAAGGGGGGTTCATCGTACTTAGAATGTTCGACACTGTTGGGGGCTGCGATAAGGATAACCGTGATGCAGGGGTGGTCAAGTGTCACGCATGATGCAGTTGCCTTTGCCATGTGGCTGATGGAGTCAGTGGGAGAAACAGATCATGGGACGATCGGCGTGTTGGTGTGAACGTGGCAAGAATTTTGTTTCCGCGAAGCTTCCGACTTAGCGCGAGGTGTCGTTGGCCCTGAAACGCACACGCCACCTGTGTTGGTGACGGCTACTGTCGGCCTTTCATTTCGCCGTGGTGCGTGAGCCGCAAGTAATTGATGCTATTCTTAACTCGCGGCATACAACGCCTGTAGATGACTCACACACAATGCTGATCATGATACCCGTGTTACGTCTCTCCCGGGGTCCTGACGACTTCATCTCGTGGTTGTCAGCCAAGCATAATCTGAACATGATTGTACGTTTTCCACCATAATTTGGGACATGCTGGGAAATATGGCCTACTTTGCAGAACTTCGCGTGACACTTTGTCATATGATTGTGACACATGCGCGAATACTTGCCATAGGCTTACAATGGCAGACGTGATACTTAACCTCTCGACGCCAGCTTGCTTTCCCGCTTTCCCATATGATCCTCCTTATGCTATACAAGTGGACCTTATGCAGCACTTGTACGCGGCAATTGAAGAGAGAAAGGTGACGATTGTCGAGAGCCCGACTGGGACGGTGATTCTTCTGTCACATATGCGCGCACATGCATTTCTGACTCTTCGACAGGGAAAAACACTAAGTCTGTTATGTGCAAGTATGACATGGCTTGCAGATGATAAGGACAGGGGGGAAAAAGGGATGCTAAAAGCCATGATGCACAATAGTGATGATGGTATTCCACTTCAATCCTTGCTGATGAAAACCCATTGCTAATGTGATGCCAAGCGCGGGATTGGGTCATCACACAATCGGTAGATCGAGCAAGACGTGAGATGGAAGCGAACGAACTGGAGTATGAAGAGCGACTAGAGGGAGCGAGAAAGCGTGAGGTGCGGATGAAAATAAAAGCCCAAGCCAGAGCTACAAAACGAATTGTAAGCATTGATGAGCAAAGATAGTAAAGACCTCGCTGACCACTGTCCGAATGCTTTTAGAAGCGGGGACCGGAACCTAATGCTGACCTTCCAGAAGTTGACGACGACGATTTTCTCCCTGAGCCGGAAGGTGGCTTCACTCAGAAAGAAGGCGAAGTGTACATATCTCCTGTGCTTCGCGCACTCATGACAAAGTCAGTAAACGTGTAGTGGGTTGTTTTTTTTTGAGATGTGTGACGTTACAGATTGGATAAGGCATCTGGTGCTAAAAAGATGGATGAAGAGGAGCCAACTTGCAGAAAGATATACTATGCCTCCCGCACGCATTCGCAGCTATCGCAGGTTCTTCCAGAACTTCAAAGGCTAAAACTTCCAGTGCGAAATTTGCACCACAGTGGTTCTGACCTATTTTCCCCCCTTGCTGCACCAGAAAAGCGAAAATCTACCGATGAAAGCGATGAGCTACCTCAGTCGCATTGTTCGAGATCCGTCTCATTGGGCTCGCGGAAGCAACTATGCATCAATGACGATCTTCGTGCTATCAGTCGTGACTTGGATGAAAGTTGCCGTGAAATGCTGAACAGTAAGCGACCGTCCGACCATTCGAAATGATTAATTGGAATTGATAATCCTGATGTGCAGCGGCTGATAAGCGATGCCCTTATCTGCCTCCTATGGGCGATGAGGCACAAATGCTTGACTTTCGGGATCAGATACTGGTATGTCTTCACTAGAAAGGGGGAGCCAATTTCTTATGCTTCATTTAGGCGACGCCGAAAGATATTGAAGACCTGGCCGAAGCTGGTAGAATAGCAGGTATATGTCCATACTTCGGCTCGAGGCGAGCAATTCCTCAAGCAGAGGTGTGTTTGCACTTCTTCAGCTCTAGTGAAGCTCACCCCGTTCGTTCCTGAAGCTTGTCACTTTACCATATAATCTCCTTCTGCAACGAAGTGCACGTGAAGCACTCGGAATAGACTTGACCGACCAGGTGGTCATTATTGACGAGGCCCATAGTAAGTATTACTGTGATTGTGGTAGTGCAATCCACCTAACGATTGATGCAGATCTAATACCCACTTTACTTTCCTTATCTACCAATCGTCTTTCCCATTCTATCCTTACAACTTGCTTGCAGCAATTAGCAGCCTATGTATCCCGCTTTCGTACTCGCTTATCAGGGATACACTTGGTACATTTGAAGAGGCTGCTTGTCTTCTTGGATGCATTGAAGAAGTACATTGCAGAATGGAGGGAAACCAAAGCAAAGAATGCCAGTCTGAACGTGGTAGAAGTTTTGACAATACCCGAGTTTGTAGATCACCTAGGGAGAAAAGCGAGCAGCATCAACTTGCTGGAGATAGAAAACTATTTAAAGACCAGCAAGGCCTGTTGTGGTTCTCTTCAGAACAAAGTACAGTGAACACTAATGTTCTTCTAGATAGCTAGAAAAGTTTCGGGCTATGCGGAAAAAAAGGGAGAGAAGGATGGAGGTTCGTTGATACCTCCATGACCTTGGTGTCTGACGAATTTCACAGGGTTGGAGAATCTCGCTCACAAAAGAAAAGGTTCTATACCTCCATTAAGTATCATGGAGGAATTTATGATATCCTTAACGGGAGCTAGCGAAGGCAGGTTGACTGTTCCTACGTTCGTTATTATTCATGGAAAACACATAAAGATGGCCGTATTACCATTTCTCTGGTCGGTCCACCTGAAAAGTCAGATGTTGAAGTGAAATACCAACATCTTAATCCATCGCCGCACTTTATGGAGGTTGTTGAAGCTGCAAGATCTGTTGTCCTGGCTGGAGGGACAATGTCTCCTGTATGTGAGCGCTTGAAGCTGACTATGATGCTCTACTTATGCTTGGAAGATCTGCGATGTAGTCAATCAACTGTTGCCTACTTTACCCCCCGAGAGAGTCACCAGCTTCTCCTGCGGGCATGTCATACCTGAGTCTAATTTACAAGTCCTGGTGGTCACCAAGAGCCCCCGCGGTGAGCCACTGAATTATAAGGCAGAAAGACAAGGGGACAGGAATGTGGTATGTGATTCAATTGTTTGTGCTACTGCTTGCCCTGCTGATTGAACGCGTGTTGCTCAGATTGACGACCTGGGCCAGATTCTGCTTAATTTTGTATGCGTTGTACCTGCCGGGATGGTTGTGTTCTTCCCTTCATATCATTTTTTGAGAGGGGCAAAGGCCATGTGGGAGAAGAGCGGGAAATTAAGCAAGCTATGTGAAAGAAAGGAGGTTGGTTGAAAACAGTCAGATTCAAAGGTCTCATGCCCAAGGCATCAAAGGTTTTTTTTGAGCCTGAAGACAATACAGAAGTTGAGAAGGTTCTCAGGGACTATGCATCAGCCATCAATCAATGCATGGTGCGCTGTTGTACAACAAGTCAAACACATTTCTAATTGCACTAATAGTCAGAACCTTCGACCGGCAAGAAAAATGGGGCATTACTACTTGCGGTTGTAGGAGCTAAGCTATCAGAAGGACTTAATTTTGCAGATAATCTTGCTCGCGCTGTCCTTGTCGTTGGCTTGCCATTTGCGAATCTTGGGTCAGCAGAACTTCAAGAGCGGCTCAAGTACGTTAAACAGCAGGAAGAAAGGCGTAATGTCAGGTTGGGAACTAGCAAACCGAAACGGGACGCTGGGGCCGAGTTGTACGAAAATATGTGCATGAATGCTGTCAATCAAAGCATAGGTTTGCTGTGTTGCTCAATGACATATCAAAGTTGTCAAGCTGAAGTCGTGTAGGTCGGGCAATACGACACAAAGGTGATTGGGCGACATTGATGTTATTGGACCAACGCTATGTGGCAACTTCCATTCGGGGCAAGTTGCCCAAATGGATTTGCAATAATGTTATCATTGCCGAGAGCTTTGGTCACGCAATGAAGGAGTTGGGTACTTTCTTTCGAAATAGACGAAATACTGTCGCCTAGTGTTTCATCGTGGTTGCTCATGGCGATGGCGGCGGAAGCGAATATTAGGCGGAGGCAGCGGGTCACCCTGACATGAAACATGTTTGTCAACTAGATCAACGTAGTCCGACGACATTCGTATTGATATTGTTCTACTTATACTCACGCCTTGTCGTCGGCTTCTCCCCCTTCTCCTTTTTTTACCCAACTGTTTTAAACCTTCGCTTGCCTTTGTAATTGTCCCCCACAAGAGACAAGACCTCCCGCGATACCCACGGAGCCATAGTTTTGTGAAGACATGAGGCTTTTCTCAACCAGAAAGTCAAATGAAAAACTGGAAGGATTCGGAACCACTGCTCATGACAATGCTGTTGTGCGAGTCATACGGTCACGATTTGTGAGTAACCTTAATTCCCCAAATTTCAAAGGGAGCAGCTAATCCATGAAATCGCTATCTTCTATTTGGACGATCTAGTACGGGAAGGGGAAGGGAAAAGAGCGCGAATCTCCCAACATGTCATATATTCCGAGCGACGCTTCGCCATCACAAACATTGTCTGGGCCAAGCTTGCACCTCTACTCACCTAGTCCTTCAAGCCCGCTTTCACAGGGAAAGAGTTCAATACAAAGCAGTGCTGCCGCGGGTCCTAGTTCACCACGAGTCGCGCGCCATAAGGAACTGGCTTCTCCGCTGTTGACACGAAGTGCTAAACGACCGCATCCTAGTTCACCCGACCTGCCTCCGCTACCTCCGCCGAAGTCGCCAACAAACGAACAACGACAACGAGAAAGGGAGAAAGATAAAGATGGTACTCCCACGAAACCACCGATCCCTTCAACATCACCGCCGAAAAAGCCAACTGATTCAGTTACGTAGGTGTTGTTCATCATTTGTTGGGCAGCTGCCCGTTTGACCAATTCGATAGGGTAACGCTGGCCCAGAAACTTAATGAGCTTGCGGTGGCAAATTCTGAGGGACTTCTAAAGTATGTATAGGAAGGTTGAGTTTATCGATGATGTCACGAGGAAGTTGACGAGCTACGCTTAAGCGACGAGGAGTATCGCCTTCTCAGGCAAAACTTATTCGAGAGGTTCTCAAGTACGGCTGTGGTACCCGCCGAAACCCCTGTCGTTCCAGTTTCCAAACCGAAGCCAAGAGAAAATATACCTCCTGCATGTGAGTGCTGGGCTTTGGGAAGATGTGATGTTGAGGAATAATTTTTTGGTCCCAAGCTACGTCGCGGCCCGCTTCTGGCAGTTTCCCAGCCGAGATCCCCCAATCTCCATCGAGAACATCTCTGTCATCTGGAGTGGCGAGCATCTTGCGGCGTGCCACAGCACGACGTTCTAACCCTGCGGGCAAGGACACAAGCGATACGGCCAGTCTTGTATCACAGAAGTCTAGCCCGTCTAGCGTTTTCAAAATACCGCGTACGCTGGCTAGGAAATTGAGCATCTCATCAGTCAATACATTCATATCGCAAGCTCCAACGGATAGTATCTCGATAACGTCTCGCCGGACGAATGTAGGCTCTAATCGGTTGCGTTCGGACAGTGCGACATCGCTGTCACCTACGGGAACCAGGTCTGCAGCAGGAAGCATAAGAAAGTTCAATACACCACCATCGTCTTTCCGTGGCATCGGGTTTGACAATAAGAGCACCTTCACTGGTGTATATGACGATGATCGGCTACAGACATCTCAAGAAATTAAGCAGGAGATCCTAGCAGTCGAAGCGGAGGCAAAGAGCATGATGGATGCGTTTAATGGTTTGGAGTTAACGGCGCTCACCAAGCTGCAGAAACAGACAGGTCGTAATTCGGTTGTTGGCCCAAGTCCGGAAGGAGCCAATATGGAGTCTTCGTGGACGCTGGTTCCTGATGGGCAATCGCAACGCATGATCATAGATAACGATTCTACATCTGTCAAGTCTGGGGTGTCTACAGGTACATCTGCGCGATCAGCATATTCCTCGCGTAAGGCCAAGACCAAGAAGAGCCTAGGTTCACCGCTTTTACATCGCCAGAATTCATCGTCAAGTTTTAATTCATCTAGGGCGGGTAATGGTGGCCTAAGTTATGGACATCTAGGAAGCAATTCTAATCTAAGCTTGATGCGAACTGCAAATCAAATTAGCACGAGAATTGCGGAGAGACGAGAAGATAAGGAGATATTGAGCATTGGGAACATGGAGGAGGATGAGATGGAGGATATTCGGCGGAGACGAGAGGAGGTAATGATACGATATGAAGCTCGGCTGGAATACCTGCGAGCGCGGCTGAAGGGAGCACAGTTGCACGAGAAACTGCTGAGGAAATGATATCATAGCCCTGATTAGATCCCGCCCGGAACTTGCCGCGACTTCTTAATTTGTTTTCTCGCCTCTGCCAGCGGCCTGCCCGTCGATCTCTCTCGTCCATGGCCACTGTTTCTGACGACGAGGGCGGCTACTCCTCTGCCACCCCCACCCACCGCTTATCGGCAAGGCGTCCTTCATCGACTTCTTCCCACAACACTTCCTCTTCGCCAAATCCTTCAAGGTCACAGCCAACCCCGATACTGCTTAGGAATTCCTCGTCCCATTCCGCTAGCCGCGATGTCAGAAGCACAAGCGTTAGCAGCTCCAGAGCAGCACGTAGCTACCGCGAGGAGACCGCGTTGAGCGGGGAGGACGAGAGTGGTGAAGACTCGGCGAGGCACCATAGAAGGAGGCGTGAGAAATTCGCTGCGGTTGAAGAACATGACGATGAGACTGGAGATGCTGAAGACGAGAGCGACGAGGAAGATGACGATGAGGGGATGACTATCAAAGACCGTCAGTCTCTCATCAACGTGGAGCATCCCTTTGGTCTGCCTATATGGAAACCGGCTTTATACAAAAAGTCGCGTACCGTCACACGCAATGCTGATGCGGCATTGCATTCCGTTCCCTCTGCGCAAGCCGAACGCCATCTGCTGCCTGGCAATATATTTTGGGCAGCTGTCTTCGGCTGGTGGTTGGCTCTCATATGCATCGCTGTCGCCGCTGTGTTGTATCTTGTCCCATTCGGAGGTAATCAGTACTCCTCACTCGTACTTGGCCTTGGTTGGTACCTTGCCTGGCCATTTGGGAAATACGTGGAGGGCGATTTTGAGGAAGAACCCAGGGTCGAGGACGAGGAGGGTGGTCCGCAGGGAAGGCGGTGGAGCTCAGCGTCCGAGGGAACTATCCGAGCACTTTCACCTCGCCAACCACCCTCTGCAGAGTCATCCAGTGCTGCCAGGGCTCCGGGCAGCAGTTCTTTTCCGCAAGATGCATCCTGGCTTTCTGGTGCTGTTCCTGGACAACCGGTAGCTATTGTGGCCGAAGAAACTGGCCTCCTGCGACCAATCAAGTCTTACGGTGCTACGGTTCCATTTGTTTCCGCAGATTCATCACCAATCATGGGTATAAAGCGTTGGTCTTCCCCCGATATCCTCGGGAGGATAGCCTTCTGGCTGGCTCTCGTCACTATCATTGCACCCATCTTATTGATCGTCTGTCTAATCTGTTGGGCTCTTGTTGTCACCACTCCGATGGCTAAGCTTCTTTGGGCCCTCCTCAGGTATCTATTCACGAAGACGAAGCAAATTCGGTTTTGTGCCGCCCCACCAGCTGTGGTGGTTGAACAAGAACAGGCAGAGCCTGCTACTGCAGAAGCCGGGTTTGTTCCTCAACCTCTTCCACGCCCTCAATTCTCGATCAAGCATCCCCGTCTTTCCGAGGGACAACTAGCCCCATCAGGCCACCCGACATCCACAGTTCTTCTTTGCACGTACCGCGCGACTGGCTCGCAATACTTCAAATACACCGTTGGAGGTGTCAACATCATCTTTATCAATCTTATTCCTGTCGTGTTTTTTGTCATCTTTGATGGTATGGTACTCCTCCGCATGGTGGAGGATTTGGAGGAAAGAGGGAAACATGTCCCTTGGTTTCTGGCTTCCATCGCCTCCAAAGGTCTGATCTTCGTCCTGAGCTTGCTCAGTGTCATTCCCCTATCATACTTCATTGGTATGGCTGTTGCTTCAATCTCGGCTCAATCATCCATCGGAATGGGAGCAGTCATCAATGCCACTTTTGGTTCCATAATCGAGATTGTTTTATATGGTATTGCCTTGACGCAAGCCAAGGGTCTCCTCGTTGAAGGTTCAATTGTTGGAAGCTTGCTTGCCGGCGTACTTTTGATGCCGGGAGTCAGTATGTGTAGCATGGCCTTGAGGCGCAAAGAACAGACTTTCAATGCGAAGAGCGCCGGGGTTACTAGCATGATGCTGATTATGGCCGTCATTGGTGCATTGGCTCCTACATTGTTCTACCAGACGTATGGTAAAGTGCGTATCAGGGATCGTTCATCCGCCTCTGTTTAACTGGCGAATTCAGATTCAGTTGGTCTGCACTGGATGTCCTCCCGGGAAGCATGATCCGGGGAACGCGCCGTGGGTCTGTACCCATTGCTATTACCGGCGCCCTGATCCCGTCAGCGATCCATTCTATCAATCCACCGTAAAGTCGTTGATGTACTTTTGTGCTGTAATTCTGATTTTCGTGAGTTATTATCACCTTTATCTATCCTCATCGTTAAATCCCTCAAATGTCAGTCATACCTTGTGGGGTTATGGTTCTCTTTGCGTACTCATGCATCCCAAATTTGGCAAAACCCCCAACCACTCCTCCACCAGGCCGAAATTCCTGCGCATGGGAGGATGTCCCTGTACCAGAAACCCGGCTCCACTGGTCAACAATTGAACCGAAAGACAAGTAATCCACCTGGAAATGGTGGAACTACGGACTATACCCGTTCCCCTATCCTCCCTCATACAGGAACGGTGAGAAATGCACCACCATCACCAACAATACGACGAGTCGTACAGGCACCTCCCATGTCTCCCATCATGGACAGCGTTGACCAAGCCGTGAAACAGACTGGTTTGCAAAGCGTGCAGCTTGGCACAACTTTAACACAAGAAGAGTTGCAGCGGGTCGTTGCAGCAGCGACCGTCAGCGCTTTGAGGCATCAAGAAACCCATGCCCACCTACAATCAGGTTCTAGGCCGAGAAGTACCAGTGCTATGACAGAGGTCGATCATAGTGCGCATGGCGGAGGGCACGATGGTCCCTCTTGGAGTAGAACAACAAGCGCCAGCGTGTTGTTGGTTTGTACAGCTTTATACGCAATTATTGCTGGTACGTCAGCTCTCCATGGATATTTGGGGCCAATCTCTGAGTATACACCCACAGAGATTCTCGTGGACGTCGTGGACGTGGTCCTGAAAGGTTCCGGCATCGACGAGAAATTCCTCGGAGTCACGTTATTTGCCTTGGTCCCCAATACTACCGAGTTTATGAATGCGATGTCCTTTGCCTTGAATGGTAATATCGCACTCAGGTAAGCTTCCTCAATACCCGAGCCTGTCCAGATGCCAACGGTTTGACTAGTATGGAAATTGGTTCTGCATATGCGCTTCAGGTTTGTTTGTTACAAATTCCTGCTATGGTTGCCTTCTCGGCTTGGTACGACCCCGACCATATGGGAGAAGTGGCTAGATCGTTCACGTAAGTTACCTCTGCAAATTATAGAATTGTTTTTGACTGTCACCAGACTGGTTTTCCCGAAATGGGATGCCATCGCACTCATTTTGTCTATGTTTTTAATGACGTACACCTACATTGAGGCCAGAAGCAATTATCACCGGGGGAGCATACTCATTCTCAGGTAGCGTTGCCTAGACTCGATGTTCAACGCTATACTAACGTTGAGACAGTTACATTGTCCTTCTCGCGGGCTTCTACTTTGCCCCTCCAAATTCCGCCGAAATAGGACAGGTTCCCAGCGATTCGGAGCTAACCAACATCCAGCATGCTTCCCTGACCTTGTGGGAATATGCGAAGTGGTATCTCATTTCTTGGTGGTAAAACGACTTTTCATCACTTTACGACTCCCCATTTCTTTTAATATTATGACCCCATACAGGACGCTCTTCGGCATCCATCCTTGACACCTTTGCTTCCTTTGACCCCGCTGAGCTTTGCTTTTACTTTGTTCTATCATCTTAGACCTGTGGATACATTGTGTATTTTACATTCATGGTGCAGTTCGTCATATGCTACTTTACTAACTTTATTGTTATCAATGCATACTTTGGAGATTCTCAACCACTTTCTGCAAATCTCCTATAGGTCTTTCAATCTCTTCAGCTTCGTTAGTTCCAGCCATAATTTTATTCACTATTTCCCTTGAATCCAGCAGGCTAACAAGTCGCTCAATGAAATCTCCATCAAGGAAACCCGTAGCGGCTGCATCGGCATCAGTGCGACCCCGTGTACTTCGAGGGGCTCGATATCTTCTGGGTGTTAACCATGTCTCATTAGTCTAAAGAATGCATTTTACCTTGAGTGATTTTCTCCGCCAATGCCTTGTATGACATAGGCCAGATTCCGTTCTAACGCTGTCAGAAATATCGGTAGCTGAGGGTCAGGGTCTTCGATATCTAATAGGATGCCAATGCGTCCTGAGGATGTGAAGAAAAGCTCCTTGGGTACAAATTGAGCTCTTTCCTCTACGTCTTGTGATAGCGAACCTAAAATGAAGAACTCAGCTAACGAAACAAATCGGGACACCATGATGGTGCGTACCTCGGATGAACTTTGTCACGAAATCAGCAAGGTGCCAATTACCATTGCGTTCCAACACAGTGCGACCTGGTTGGCGACTGAGGGAGAACGAATACAGGTTCAGTGCATCCTGCCAAGATAAATTCAGTTTTTTGTGGGCATGGAAGGAACTTCAATTCTCCTACGTTTGCGGCAATGATATCAGTTTCGCTTGAAGCATCTACACTCACGGGCCAGAGAGGGCCGTAGTCCCTTGCGACGCTTTTCAGCTGATTATCAATCACCTTGACCAACGATATCGAGCTTATTTGGTCTCCGACAACGACATAGTTGTCGAATGTCGCTAAATGCGCGACAAGGTAATTATGGTTCCACGATGACAGGTGTTTCAATCTATACATCCCTGTGGATGTGTCTTCATCAGATAAGTCTAACTGGTATAGTTCCACCTAAATCAAATCATTAATAAGTGAGGCAATAAGTAGAGTGAGTGCCAAACCGAAGAATTGACCGCCGCAGCTATGCAGTCGCCAACCTTGACAAGTGCATACACACACCCCTTTACAGAAACAGATGTAAGAACTGTGAACTGTGATCCAGACTGCTTCGACTCCAAAATGGTGTCAAGAATCACAATTCTGCCACTTCCAGGCTCAGTTTCTGTAGAGCTATAGCGGTACGTGCCAACACAGAACAGTGTGCTGACACCTTCCCCCTTGGACGAGAAGGTAGTAACGCTTGTGATTTCTTCGGCATCTTCGCACCAGAACCGGCTAATCGCTGATCAAAGGGTTCATAAATTGGCATACCGTTTGGAAGATGAGCACTCACGCAGATAGGTGGTGCCATCTATCAGCATCAATGAACTTTTCGTCACTTCGGCCTCTCCAATCCTATACGGCAACGTCTGTGTGCATGCGACAGCAAAAGCTTTTCGAGTAGGTTCATAAACAATTCGACGGGGGTTATCGAGGCCAAGTTGTATCTGGAGACGTAAGAATAATTCGTCACAAACGTGGACAAATCTTACCGTTCGTATGTGTAGTTTGTTCAGATCACCTATCCGCCCAATCGATATACCTGTCGGTGTAGCCAGGATGAGCGAAGATTCAAATGCTTTGGTGTTGAAGCAAGAGGTTGCTGAGATGTCCTGTATGGCATCACATCTATGTTGGAATCCGATAGCCAACATACAAAACTGACCTTCAGTGATACGGGGGAAAACTGTACGTGTTTTTTGTCAAACGATAGCAGCGTTGCCCTATTTCCTGCAGCCAGGATAGTTCGCCTGCCTTCTACCACGCACGGAGTGAAGGTGATCGGTGCATGGCCCAGTGACACTAATTTCTGCTCTTTCAATTCCCTATCTCTCCAGGTAAACATCACTAGAGAACCATCACTAAGGCCGGCGAGTAGATGGGGTTGATGATCGTCGCCTTTTGGACTTGGGTCGGATCCAAAGTTATATAAAAGCAAGCAGCGCACGAGCGAAGGCAATCGAGGCACTTGGCAAAGGGATTCTAAATTACCGCTTTTTGTAAACTTGAAAATTTCGATGGAATTTCTGCCCCAGTAAGACACGACAATGTGCTGACTAAAATAGCGGCTGGAGTCGAGAGGTACGCATGACACAGCCGATATTTCATGCAAGTGTTCCTGAACACTATCACGACGAAGTCAGTCATGGGGCATTAACATTATCGTGCCAGACTTACGCCCTTTGTTGCAATACATCCTTCTCTGCAACGCGCAATGCAAATAGTACTCCTCCCTGTAGAGCAATCACGACTTGGCTTGGATTTATGCTGGCGGCTACGATTTCAGGTCGCTTCCGACGGATTGGACCCTGATGGTCCGGCAGCCATCGCGCAACCTCGGCGTACGAGGCGGTTACGGGGTCCATCTGGAGCAAGAACACCCCACTTTGTGTGACTTGGACAGCGAGAGAAGAATCTTCGTATGTGACTGGGGCATTGGGCGGGTATGGTGGTTTGACACAACGTAGTACGTTAGCAAATGCTAGCGTGGGCATATCGAGGCGAAGACCAGCCAAAGAATCCCCTTCTATGCGCGCTAAGGTGGGCTGGCCACCTACCTCATCAATTCTGAAAAAAGATGTGCTTTGCAAGGTAGACACTAGGAGATGGCTGTGCACACTGACACAAAGTTAATATCTGGTTCGAATACGTGCATGATAAACTACGTACGTGTCGTGGAACATTGATTTGACTGGCCAGACGTTTGTAGAATCAGCTAAAGCAGGTATTGACGCCAGTTCTTCAAAGTCTGCGCCGTGTCTCACTATGTTTAGCGATCCGGTGTTTCTGCCCCCCGAGCATGTTATGATTTGCCGCTTGAGATAGTCGTTCAGACACAAGGGTTAACAGTTACGAAAATAGAACGTACTTGACCAATATCGTCCACATCGACCAGGGTAGCGTCAACGATTGGGGCAATATTCTTGCGGGTATCCAGAACAGAAAGAAAAGAACCTTTGGTTGCTACAATTACCCCATTTGCCCCTGACTCCTGGCCGTCGTCGATGTCCATGGCATTTTCGTCAGCATCTTCTCTACCCTTTCCCTTGCTCTTTGACGATGACAGAAAGCTTGGATAAACGGTTTTGATTCCAGGTGGAATGGGAAGAGTGGGCATACTGGAAGAAGATACAGGCGTGGGCGAGATCTCGATGACTTGGGAGTCACCAACATGGGAACCAACAAAGAGAGCTTGCGAGGTAAGGTAAGTTAGAGTAGTCGGAGATGAGGTCTAGACAGGTTATCAGCAAGTTATAGTGCGGTATTGTAGTTCCTACCTCGCCGAGGGGGATAAGGATAAGACCCATTTCTTTGACGCTATCAATAGAGAGTAGCGCCAGTTTTCCATACACGTCGCCGATCAGGAAATGCCGGGGTTCCCGATCTATCGAGCAGAACCTAGTTCGAGTGATTGAAAAACGTCGACAAAGAAAGGTGAAGCTACTAACGCCGCCACCTCACTCCAGGGCCATTCCACGCTTGCCATTGGCCTACGTCTCCTGGCTTCTCTTTCCGCGTCTTTCTCTCTTGCCTTTGCAGCCTCATTGACGTCAGAACTTGCCTTCCGTGCCTCCAATCGTCTGCGTTTTTCTTTCTGTTTCGTTTGTGCATCGCTCCCAGCAAGTCCGAATAGAAGTAGCTTCCTTCCTCCGACAACTAGCACACCTCCATTGAACACATCACCGTCTGCGGCCGCGTGGGGATCTGGGGAAGGCACAGATACTATACGAGGCACTATCTCTGTGGGAAATGGAAACGTATTATCTGAAAGTGGCGTTGGATGCAGAAGAACGGAAGGGTGAGCCGATAGTTCGGAGTCCCGGAGTATAATATCACGAGCGTGTAGCTGTATTTTGCTTTTGTTGTCGAGATAAAGAATGGCTATTGCATAGTCGGATTCGGGCGTTGGGAGAAAGGTTATGCTGAAGACGTTGAGCTCCGGAAGACTACAAGTACCACAGTCAGTGACGAGATGGATTTTAATTCATGAAGATATACGTACGAAGCGTCGAAGTCTTCCTGGTAATGCCCTGCCTTGAGCTTGATGACCTTGACTTTACCGGTATAGCAGCAGACTATCGCCAGCTGACCATCTGGATGTACAAGAATATCATTGAAGAACTCCGCAGGCCGCGGAGTACGCTCGAACAAAGGAAGCTTCTTCCTGACTACCAACTCTCCTGGGCTCCCTTCCGTTTCAATGTAATTGAAGAATATGAGCTCGGGATCAGGGTGGGCTATCATCAACACCAGGTTCGATCGAGACGAGCGCTGTCCAGTATGATGCTACCTTCAACACACGCAAGTTCGAGAAGTAACATTGACACGTACCGGAATTGGGATGGCCTTGATACTGAGCACCTTGCCCCAGATATCAACGAAACACTCTTCCTGAAGGCCATGGGGTTGAATAGAATAGACAACGACTCTGTTTAGTTTTCCAACGATCAGATGTTCAGTATCTCTTGACCCAAGTTGGCATTTTACTGAGGTCAAGACAGAGGAAGGATGGTGAAAGGTGGTTACAACTTTCATGTGGATAAGATAGAAGGTGGAGGTGTGTGCCAAGCACTCCGGTTTTCTCGGGCCGAAACCCCAGGTATCACAAAGGCACCTTCGTCTAGTTCCCTTGCATTTCCTCTCCTGTAACGTACATTATTCCATCCTCGTTCGTAATAACATCATCATCCTGTGACTGTTCCCCGCCTTTCTTTTCTACTTCTACGAACTGATCCAACATTGTGGGGACGGCACTGACTTCTTTCGCATCGTGAGGTCTACCTATTTGTCGTTTAGGCGGTGGGTCGGGTGCCATCCAAGGTATCAATTCTATGTCGAAAATGAGTCAGGGAAGTTGATCAGCAGCTTTCCGGGCCTACCATCAAGGAATAAGAACTCGTCTGCTTTCCTCACCACTGTAGCTGTAATATACAACTGAGCAACTGAGCAACCTGGGGAGAACAACACGACCAACCTATATCCCGGTGCTGAACTGTTGCTCTCTTTTCCCGCTCGGCCACTTTCTGACTTGCCTCGGAGAATCTCTTGATAAATTCCTCTGTTGCAAGTGATATGAGGAAAACGGCCTCTTTTGCCACCACCGGTATTTCCTGCCAGCCCATAAACGTTAACGAAGTGTCTGGGAGAATGTTGGTTTAGCATGTCGCAACCTTATCTGCTTTTATAATCTTCTGGACTCTGGAAAAAGGTAGCAATGATTTTCCCGGATCGCGAGCTAAAATGGTTGCCTCTCTGTGGATCTTTCGCTTCTTCGTGGCTGGTCCGCCTTCGACAGCTTCGTCTTCCGTGACTGCTTCCGCTACATAGTCATCGCCGGGAAGGTTCTCGGTATTCTGCTCTTGTATCTCGCTCTGGGGCTCGCCATGAGATGTGGTCTCGATCATTTACGCGTTACATATAACAGCGTGACGAGACGCGACTGCTATCCTAGGCGTAGGAACCTAGCATACACAGTACCACTACACCGCAAAAAGGCCCCACCAAAGATATCAAAGTTTTGCCTGAATTTTTGTCAGCAATGCCTTTGCTTCATCGTCGTCCAAGCTCCTTCTGGACTTGAACTCCATTTGGTGCATTTCTCTAACAGTCCTTGGTATCTTCCCGTCGCCACTAGGCAAGGCATCCGGTTCGAGGCTAGGAGACTGAGACGGCGCCAAGTCCGGTGCGGGAATGACATGGTAATGAACCTTCCAAAAAAAATAAATTAGAAACTCTTTATACGACAAGGATTAGATATTCTCACATGAGGCACCGCCTGCGCATATTCCTGGTTGCATACGACATTCAGTGCTGTGTTATCCACCGCTAGTGACACCATAAACCATGCTGCTAAGAGAGAGTTTGACAGTGACTTGCCATATGTCAACGCGTTCGCAGCCTTAGTTAGGGCCATTCCCGCTGCTGATGCAAATTCCTCAGGGAGTTCGGATAACCGTGGACAATGTATCTTGGGAATTACCAGCATGTGTCCAGGTCGCAAGGGCATTATATCTACCACAGACGGCATTTGTGATCTTCAGACCTCCCATTTTTTCGCAAACCTTTTATGTACTTACCTAGGATTACAATAACCTTGTCGGTTTCACAGACTTTATACGATGGCTGTTCATTCCTTATAATTCTGCAGAACGTGCAATCAGCAGCGTTTTGCCATTCTTGTGGTATTTGGCGGCCTACATGAGCTTTTATCATGAAGGAAGTCATAATTCAAGGAAGCGTGAGATCTTGAGTCAGGAAGAACAAACTTAACCTCCATGTCGAGAGGGAACCGAACCTCCGCGAGTGGTAATCTCTTGCTCTCCATGCGCGACAATTATGGCGAATATGGAGTAGACGAGGTATGAATTATCGTTCCCAATTTCAGACACCAGGAGCTGATCTTCATCCATCCAAGTATTACAAAAAAGTGGGAGCCTCTTATCGAAATCCTCATTATCCAGGAGTCAAGCTTTGCGTGTTTTCATGGCTTAGCAGGTAAGTTGTATTACTGTAAATCCGGGTATACTGACAGCAGAAGGTGGTGGCAGATGGAAAGAGAATATCTTACTCTTACCAACGACAAAAGCCGAATTCTCCTGTTCGACCTTGCGTGTGGTCAGTGAGCTTAGACTTCTTTATTCTTTCCTCAGTTTACATCACGGCACACAGGTAGGTGGGATATACTCTCTTTGGATCTGTCCGACTGTTGCCTACAGTACCTACAGTGGCGAGGTGACGATATCCTTCAGGGAATGGTGGAAAATGGGAAAGGAATCCCACTGCGGAAGCCCCTCGCCAAATCAGAGTGATCAAAAACAAAGAGAGAACATCCCAAGTAAAAACAAAATGCCTTGGGTACCACTTGACGAAGCATTTCCTCAACCGTATGTAATGGCTGCAGATCCGGTAGGTATGATACGACGAAGCACTTTCATCCAAATTATTAATCTATATGTCAAGTACACAATTGAAGCCTTCAGGCACCGAACAGGGCTATCTTGCCACGCTTTGTCATTTAAGGACGTTGCTGAAGGGGCCCTACCAACCACTGTTATTGACATTTCAGACCAGGAAGCTGCCAGCGAAGGGACGTTGGCCGAGACAACAATATCAATAGAGCAAGGGGATGCGGACGTTGAGATGGTCATCTGCTCATTCGCTCTGCACCTTGTTAAAAGCAGCTCCGAACTTTTTGCCTTGTTATGGCAGCTAAGTATAAAGGCGCGCTGGCTCGTAGTAATAGCTCCGCACAAGAAGCCTGAGGTATAGGGTTGAACCTTTGGAAACTTATCTTTGCTCTGACAATGGGACTATACAGATCAAAGATGGGTGGGGCTGGATGAAATGGAACGTAGATACTTGGTCCCAAAGTCAAATGAGTGAGAGTGACGGTGAATTTTTGTACGATAGGTGAGTAACGCTACCCTCGCCTTGGCCACTGCCAACATTTATTATCAAGGGTGCATTGTCGAGTGTATAAGAGTCTCAATACATGACATGAGATATAAATCTACTGATCTAATGAAGCCAGTTCCAAAGTGTTGCAATGCATACTCCAGCCCCGATACTGGCCGACACCAACGCCAGGTCCCTTCTAGACTTGACTGCGCTCCTTGTATCCGACACTGACTCCAGTTTAGTTTCTCTCCTGCTGTCTGCTTCTCTCTCTATTTCTTCCAACTTATCAAGCTTTACGCTGAGTTGATCCTTCATTTCCTCTAACAAGTGTTCCTGCTGTGCAAGATAACCCCCGATTTCTTGCATGCTGGCGTCAAGCTTCGCCGCATTCTCCATGCTGAGCTCCTGTATCTTTTTCTCAAATGTTTTTGACAAGTTCCTCCGTTTCCACGGTTCCACAACCAGGATGGCCAATATAAATACGAACAGGTTGAGCCCCAACACCGTTAGTGACCCATACGTCGACGCACTCCTGATCTTGTCGGACCATACCTGCTCTTCATGGTATCGGGCGAGAATGATCCTCATAAGCTGGCTGAACTCGCGTTCAACTGCGTCCTCAGTTTCTTCCACGGCCGCCTTGGCCCGCTGCTCTTCCTGTTCGTAGAGATGGTCCTGCCGAACGAGCGTTGTGAAGCGGCCGACATCCGTGTCCGTCCAAAGCGACTTGCGCTGCAGTAATTCGTTCACCTCCCTCTGAGAGTTGGATCGTTGAATGACAGCTTGTTGGTAGACCTTTTTGGCTTCCCTAGAGGCTCTACGGGTGGCGTTGAGGCTTTGTTCTGCTCCGTAGTTCAGAGTAGCGTAACACGAAGGAGAATAGTAGACCACCTTGATCAACAACTCGCTTCTTGAGTGCCTCGATTTCTTCGTACCCCGTCACCTGGTTCAAGTGTGTTCCCAGCTGCGAAAAGGTCGTTTTGGACAGTGCAGTAAAGTCGTCCGCACGAGTACGAATTACGACGGAGGTCTGTTCCGACCACTCCCGCAGGCGTTGCTTTATGACGTTGAAATTGGGTGGAGTGAGGCGCTCGCTACTTTGAGTCGGGCTGTTCGCGTCCAAGTCGTATTTTTCATGCGGGTGGGACGTCTGAGTAGCGGCTCCGTGCAAAGGTGAAGGTGTATCGAGTTTGCCCATAGCTCTACCCGAGGCTGCATTGGGGCTGGCATCTTCTTCCGCCGCTTCTCGTTTGCTCTCATCAGGTTCTGGTTGCTGGCGGCTTCTATCCAAGTTCTGCCGGTGCTGCTCCCACTGGGATACAGCAGTAGTATGGAGGAAGTGGTATCGGCTGACGTTCCAATCTCGGAAAGCAGAGAACGACCGTGAGGAACTTGCCACTGGTCTGATGATGGTCAGTGCCAAGATGGACATAGGCGCTGTGTTGAATGAACCTTCTGTTGTCTGCCGCGCAGTCAGTTGCCGAGTATCGGATGAATGCGCGAATGTCTACGGGGTGATAAGTACTTGCGAGTTACAACAATATTATCTACAAAGAACTTGAAAGCTATCGCAGTGACGTCTAACGAGCGTATGTTGTCGTACGAGTGAATCTCCAATTTAAAAAACAGAGCAAGGGTAAAACGCCCACGAAAGTGGACCCATAAGCATGAATAAAGGCATCGGAAATCAAGACCAGTCTAGCTCCAAACGTCCAACATCATTCTGGAACGCTCTTTCATCAGTTTCAGTTCGGCTACGCCTTCAACTTCAGCCGATCCGCCCTTGGCCTGGCCCAAAACCCTTGCGAGGACTTCCTCGACTTGTTTACTCATATTCTTTGCCTCTCCACAGATGTAGATGTAACCCTTTCCGTTCAGAATCGCATCAGCAATTTGCTCGCGCTCTTCCCAAATCAGGTCCTGGACGTAAATCTTGCTTCCATCCGGCTTGAACTTCTCGCGCGAGAATGCAGATCGCATCATGAACTTCCCCTTGAGCTCTTCCGCATACTGAGACCATTCATCTTTGTACAAGAAGTCTTCTGTGGACCGGCGGCAACCGTAGAACAGCCAGACGTTACCCCAATCGGTGAGGCTATCTGGACCACTCCGTTCAATTGTACGGCGAGCCAATGCAACACGTTCCTGCACGAAGCTGCGGAAAGGAGCAACACCCTAACAAACAGCCTGTCAGTCAAGATAGATTTGTATGGAAGAACCTGCTTACCGTTCCTGGACCGATCATAACCACTGGGCTCTTGGGATTAGTTGGAAGACGGAAAGTTGAACGGCGAACATGTATAGGTGCCTTGTAGATGACACCTTCTTTGTATACACCCCGGGGACCCTCCAGAAGGTATGTCGAGCTGTCTACCTGTTGAATGCCATTTTGGGTAATGAGGGGCACCGATTCGTTGTTTGTAGCCAACTTGAGGTTGAACAGAAAGTTAGATCCCACACCGTACATTCGTCTTTGGGGAACGGCGGACTTGGCAGCGGACTCGTACTTGAGAACGACGGCCGTGACATGAATAGATTGAGGGTAAAGTTTAGGACTAGAAGAAATGGAGTAGTACCGAGGCTGGAGGCGGGGAATAGAGGACACAATGATATCGAAGGGTATTGACCACGGTGTTGTATTCTGAGGGGTGGGGATGGCTTGTATATCGTTCCCTGCAGCGAGCTGCAAAACTTCACCAAGTCTAAGGCAACCGTCTGCCACGACCTTGTGATATTCATCCTTATCTTGACCAAGTTTCTTTATGATCGCTTCGGCTTCTGGTGTTGGAGCAAATTTGGAGATGGCTCCCAAGAGTTGGCGGCCGACAAGTGCGCTGATATCAATGTAATGGCGCAGGACGGTGATGTAGTTGGTTGGGACAGGGAAGGGAACCTTGGCTAGGGCAGGATCAAGAGACTCAATGCCAATTACGGTATCTTTCTTGTCATGTAAGCCGAGTGCACAGAGAAGGCGGTCGACCTCAATTTCAGGATTTGTAGGCCACACGCCGACGTGATCACCATGCTGATAAGTGATGCCAGACCCTTCAATACCCAGCTCAACATGGACACAATTGCGGTCGTTGGTAATCTGGAATAGCTCCCGGGACACGCCAACCGGAGCAGCAAAGGGGTTCTTAGCATCGTGGATACCTTTAGATCTGGTAAGACCACGGACGGAATATTCGCCTAAGGCACTGTCAAACACAGCCCATTAACACAATTCACACGACGAACCGAGGTAAACTTTTTCAGGAGGATGAGAATCAAGCTCGGAGACGACGAAATCCGCCGTATCACCGCCTTGACCCTCCTCTACGCCCATTGCGTTAGCGAGCGCTTCCCACATACCATCTTTCCATTCTAGGTAGTCTTCTTCCATGCTCTTGTCGTCGTCTCCTTCACCACGCTCACCAATCCTAACGGCACCCATTTCGCTCAAGTATTGATCCGCTTGTATGGCGATGACGTTGTAGTGTTCATAAGTTCTATTTCCGAGGCCAAAAATGACATATTTGGTTCCCGGAAGTGAATGTGCGCCACTGCTGAATTCGAACGATGGGTCTGAAAGATGTTGCATGAGATGAACCGCATTATCGGTGGGCTCGCCCTCGCCGTATGTGGCAAGGACGAAGAAGACAGCGCAATTCGAAGGTAACTGGTCCAGGTTGTCAAAGTCGTACTCCTCCGGATCGCAAACAAGAGACGCAAGGCCAAACTTGGACTTTGCTTCCTTGGCAAGACGGATGGCATATTCTTCAGCAGTACCAGTTTGCGAGCCGTAAAAGATAACCAGACGTTTTTTCTGTATAGAAAAGAATTTGAGATAGAGCCTAGTACCGAGTGTGTAAGGAAATGTGCTTTACTTACGCTTTCCTTCATCTTTGCGACGAAGTCACGAGGGTTTGCTGAGCCATTACTGACCGGTTTTGTGACGACTGGGGCCGGTTTTGCAGATGACGAGGTGAATACCTGGTCTCGAAAGAGGTAGACGGCGGCAAGAATAACACCGACTGCCAGCACGAATACGTCTGATTGGGACGGAGCCATGGGACGGAGACGAAGGAGCAGGCAGGGCTAGAATCAGATTGAGAAGGGGGAAAGAGGGGGGACGAAAGCAAGACGCACAGAAAGACGAAGCAATTAAGAGGAGGAGAGAGAATGGGAAAGAAACGCACAGAAAAAGTGAGGAGGGACGTGCTCAGTCTCAAACTGCTCTCACGGCCTGTTCCATTGCCTGCCTTATCAAGTAATGATTATTCATACGCTGGCCCTCCAACCGTCTCCTCCTCTCGCTGTCCCCACGCCTCATGCCTCATCGGTGATTTGGCTATCACACGCAAGTCATCTACCTCCTTACTATCTTTTCCAATTTCAGATCCATACCATTCAATCGATACTCCGATCCATCTCCGAGTTGCATCAGCGCTGGTACTCCGGTTACATTGTGATGACCAATAGATGATTACCAAACTTACTCTGAATGTGCTGCTGCAACCCATGCCGCGTCTGCCGCCAGTCGGCCTCTTTCGCTCCAGTATCCTTCCTCGTCGCCAAGTTTCCATATTCCGTTTACTATAGAAATAGCCTCCGCACCGCTGATCCTTCCCTTGCCCCAGCTGGAGAATCGCGTGTACAGCTCGGCCATTCTCTCTAACCGATCATCAGACACCCGCGATAGGTCGTCGGCCAATGAGCAAGCATTGCAGCTACAGCGGAACCCATAGTGCTCTGCCAGGTAGGCTCTGTGTTAATCATCAACCCCGTTTGTCCTGGATCAATGGGTGCCTTTTCCCCCCTACCTGCGTTGTGCCCGTGACCGCTTGGTATTCAAATACGTCGTTAGTAATTCCTTGTGAAAACAGAATTTGGAATCAGCATTCTAATCCCGCTAGCATCTGGAAATTTCCTAACCTGCCCCTTTTGAATGTCCTTCAAAGCATGAACGACTAAAACTCCTTCATTCTCCCTCCAGTTGTATACAGAATTAAAGCTTCCTGCGCATCCATGGTTTAGCCGTCCCATGCGCGGAAAGATCCCGACACCGCCGCCACCCGCGGAGACTGCATTTGTTTGAAATATGGCTAGCGCAACTTCTTCTGGGTGCTTCTCTGAATCCACTCCATTTGGAAAGTTCACGTACGAGAGGTTCATGAATGCCTCCTGTTCTGATCGCTGCAATTTCTGGACTGAGGTCCATATCAGGTGCGAGGGAGAAGTAGATACTGTGCACTTTCGTCGTTATTACGGTTATGAATCAGGAATAGAGACAGCCACCGACCTTGAAGCGGCACGACGAAGAGAGGCTTCTCCCGTATCAGCAATTCTCCCCGCTAGACGTCAATTAAGCATTGCGCTGTGATGGTGCTCGTTCGATAATACCCTGATGTCCCGCACCGCTACAAGACCTTTTCCCTTTCCAGGCAGGTCTACTACTTGGAATCTAGTCTCTTGGCTGCCCTCGATGGTACCTCTATTTCCAAATAGACGAGGAATGGTTATGACCAACAAAGAGAATATGGCAATCCAGAGAGCATGCCTAACGGGGAACTGAAGGGTGGTTTAAGCGAGAAGCTTCACGATTCAGAGCTCACGAACTGGTAGCCCCTGTTTCTGTTTTGCTGACTTGGCGTTGGGCATCGCACGGTGTGTCTTAGAAGCCATGATGGTGACCACGTGCGTCGGCTAATATAACTGAGTTTCAATGGCAATGACACATACTGTAGCTAATCAGCTACAAAATACGGTGTTTACTTCTTCCACAATCAACCAAGGCAACTGCGGTTGGAGATGGAACGCATCATATGGCAAGGTTCCCCATCAACATCATGCTGAGTATAACTGCAGTCAGGACCACCAGTACCATGGCAATCATAAGTACGGGAAGCCGCGCAGTGGGAAATTTTCCTGTCGTAAGTGCAGACTGTATCGCAAAGTAGCGCTGAACACCTATCAAAAACTCAGAGCTCCGTTCAGCCGCAGGAACAACGAAGTACCAACCAATGATAAGGACGACAAGTCCAAAGATGATGGTACTTGCTCCAAGGGTCCGTATGCTTGCACGAAGTTGACGGATGGAACCTGCGCTAATGCGGTCGGGCGACGCCACCGAAGAAAGGAACAACTGGACGAGAGCTATGCGATAATGAAGGAGTCTATGATTTAAAAAATTCAAGCAAAGTTTCTTACCAACTCCCGCTGTGACAATGCCTAAGCTCGTCCGTATATATGCCAGAAAGGTTCTTTCTGACGCCAAATGATCTCGAGCGACGCTACCTGTGTTTTTCAATGTCAACGACAACTTCGACGTTAAACCGTCGAGACCCGATCCCCTGAATCGCCGTCCCTTGTCTTTTGTCGCCTCCACAACCCTTCTAGTGGAAGGGGTAGGAAACTCTGCACAATGGAAGATTGTGCCATTCTGAAAATTCCCTTCCTTGCTCATCTTGGGCGACGATGCCAACATGGTTTTTCGCCGTTCGCTCGTCTAGGGGTGCTTACGTACAAAGGAGCTCCGGTAGTTAGCGCAGCTTGGTTTCTGGAACCGACTCAACTTTCTGGATGAGCAGGTGAAGCACGAGAGGAAAGACCCCGAGGACTAGTATTCACACCACCATTACACTGAAAACCATTTCAGTCCATAGCCATATTCGCTACCATGCCACCTCCATGACGTATGTTCGAATTCCCACTCAAGGCAGCATATAAAAGCCTTGCTTTCTTTCAAACGCTCTTTATCTTCCTTCCATCTCCATTCTACATATCTACCCCCGTCCTTCTTTATCGTATCGGCGCATTACTAGTACCATGGCCCCAAATCACCTTAAGCTTATCAACCTAATCGCACTCTGCACCCTTGTCTACAGCTCGGCAATTTACCGAACTCAACAAGTGAGTATATGCTACTTTATGTGCCTCCGCCATTAAGCGATTTCGTAAATAGTTCAATGCACCGGACGCTCTTGGCCACTCCCACAACGTAAGTGATCATTTTCGGTGTTGAATGTTGCCAACTTTCTTATATGCGCGCCTCCCCCTCAGGGCAAAGCGGACATGCAGGGGTCACCGCCTTCATCGCACTTCTGTGTCCATATCCCGAGCAACCAGGGAGACAACCACGATGGCCAAGGCGATTCTTCTTCTCAAAATGTTATTTCTCCTCGTACTGTAGACGAAACTTACATGAATCTTGGCGCCAACCAACCGGACGCCCACGCTTGGAGCGGAACACGTTTACCTACTCGGTCGAGCCACCGCCAGGACACTATCTCGCCGCGTGGAGTTGGCCAGGTGACCTCCCATGGGCCACAGGAACTCGACACTCGCTCAGTGGAAGGCGGAGCCAAGGCTGTACCAGGTGCTCATGGTTCGGAAGCCTCGACGGCGAACGACGTCGAAAACGACTTTCCTGGTCTTGGCACTATGCATCTGTCAAGAAATAACAATAAGCGAGAAGCCATTATTCCTGACGTTGATATGTCGATTCCCACGAAAAAGAACGTCGAGAAGCAAGCCGCTCCTGATGTTCTTCCTAGTAAGAACAACAAGCAAAGTGTTACCGGAACCCCGATGGATGTTGGCTCAATTAAGATTCCTGCTCAAAATGACATGCCTTGGATGAAATTACTCATGGAGAGTGAATGAGAACGATGATACCCACAGTTGATGTAGCGAGTCTGTAATAATTATCTGTTTTAATCATGATACCTTTGACTTGGGTTTCCGACTGACAACACTGAAGATGACACTACCGGTAAATACTATCGCTGCACCTAGTCCAAACTGTAAATTCCACCCATTTCCAAACCACCACACACTCAAACACAAGCTTAGCGCCTTCCTAGTTGTTAGAATAAGATTGGTTGATAATGCCGATACTTGCTATATCGAGATGTTCAGGACGACGTCGAGTCGAGGACATGACTAGCGCACCGTGTTTAGCCTGTTCACACCAGACACACAAATAAGTTGCGAAATAAGGTTTCCAGCGAGAATGAGAAGGGGCGTCGCGAAGGGGGTCGATTCTGATGAACTTATGGACATTATACCCTGCTTCACGTCTTTGTACAGAAATATGAAAATTGGTAGAGAAAGGAAATGCTAGGTGTCTAAGTTAGTCGCAAGTGAGCAGCGGAAGATCGAAGTTCATACTGTATAGAAAACACCCTCCTTCCAACAAGGCCCATATGCCTTATAAGTGCGTTCTTGTAATAGACCCAGAATACCGGTCATCATAGACGAGACAATCATCATTGATAGCCCAATCAGGTACTGCCGGGTGTCTTCCTTCGATTCGGCAGCAAGAGCGGAGGAATCCGGAGGCAAGGCAGGGGCAGGCCGAGACAGGGTAGCAAGAATGACACCGAAGGATATCCCAGCTACACATAACTAGGGCGGTGTCTGTTAAGCAAGCCAGTATTTTCGGTCGTCTCAAATACTGACGATTTGTATGATGGTATAGCGCTTCTTCAAGAAGAGGAAGCCGAAGAGCATTGAAACACCCAGACCTAGATGTCCGGTGTGAAGAGTGAAACAGACGTTTGAACGACAGACGGACACACCAGCTGAACGGAAGATAATGAGGATAGTCAGCGGCACTTTGTAAGCGGCCGCCCAGTTCAGAAGCAAAGAGCTAGTGGCGAAGAGAAACACTTGTAATATCCACTGGTGAAGTGGTACCTGCCGCGGTTTGAGTGTTGGAAACCAGGATGATTTGTGAAATTGGAGGAAAGAGGGTAATGTATGGGTGGTGATGAAAAGCATCTGGAAGAATGTAAGTGCCGAGCCTAGGTTCCGAAAGAAGCTGATATGTCAGATGGGCGATTAAACCGGGATGGCGATCGATGGATGCACCTATTCGTGGGCTCGTCGTCAGTAGCTGTTCGTATGCCCAAGCATTTCTGTGAAAAAAAAAAAAAAAAAAAGGAAAAGGTTATGACGTGGCTACTTAGCAGGCAACCAACGTACGAGCAACAGCCACCAAAAACCATGAGCAGAACCTACAATCGGACCAATTAACAATTAAAAGGGCACGTAGTAAAGGCGCACTACCGTTTGGTAGTCTATGAGTGTAGGTGCTAGAAGAAGCACCAGAGATAGAAGAGAATTAAATCTAAGCTCGTTGGAATCGGAAGCTGGGACGTTGTGGTGACCCTTGGAGGAGTCCCCGTTTCTAAGCTTTTGCCTTGCAGCGGTCATGAAAGACAAGGATTACAGATGGGGAGAAGGAGATAAGGAAGGATTGTCCGAAACGAAGGACGAAAAAATTAGAAGTGGGGGCGAAAGGAAGCTGAGCAGGTCATCGTGGAAGCCACGCCTTGTCTGCGGTGGCAGATTGAATGAGCGCGGGAACTTGCTGCACTCCGTTCTAGGGATATCGTAGCTGAATCATTCCACATTCCTAAGCCTAGCACAAAACCTCAGGCGCATATATACCATCCCCCACTTCCCACTATCGTCCTGGCAGTCTTTCCGACACATATCAACGACTTCGTGCATGATCTCCTCCGCATCTTCGTCGGGCATATCTTTGAGGAAGAACGGCCTTGCGAAGAGATTAAGCCACTCATAGAGGCCTGATTTGAGCGGTGTAACTCGCGGCGAAAGAGATAGATGCGTCGGCTCAAAAGATGCGCCTACCAGGAGCTGACCAACCTCAACTAGGAGATCTATCGTTTGGCAGAGTCCTCACTTTGACGTAATCCTCCATTGATGGAAAATACCATGGATCAAGCTCTTCTGGGTCATAGCCTCGCTCCTTGAGCACACGATGAAGGGCAGAGCGGACGCCTTTTGGCTGGCAGTTTAGTCCTCTTGTATGCCGGGCGACGTCAGGCAATACACACCTATACAATTCATAAATCCCCCCATTTCGCCGGCAATCCGGCCTCCAGGTTTCAAGACATGCCTGGCGCTCTCCAGCACGCCCGCAGGATTACGTTTACACCAGTGCAGCGCTGCATTCGTAAAAACTGCGTCGAACTGCGACCCAACTGTCGACATCACCTTGTCTAATTGATCTGCGTTTTGGACATCAGCTACAAGTGCATGTTTGAGGCCATTCTGCATTGCTTTGGATATCTGACGGTCGCAAAGAAATGTTTACACGTGGAAAGGCGGCACAGAGTACGAACCATGCTCTCACTGTAATCCACTCCGACCACGAAACCCCCGCCCTTTTTCACCAGCTGCTCGATTTGTAGAGTCACTTCACCACTACCGCAGCCAAAGTCGATGATCTTTTCACCGGGGTTTGCTGCTAAGAGAGATAGGACGGGCCCCGTAAAGTCTGACGAGTACACGAATGGCGCTGTCTCATTGTACTGCGATGCATCCCATCCTGAGGAGTCTCTCATCTTACTATGCTGGTTCTCCAGAAGCTGAGCTTTTATACGTGATCTCGGATAATAACCGGGGCCTTTGGCCTTTCGGCCGATGATACTTAGACCGGATACAACCGTCGATTGAAGTACAATACACATATATTATTACATGTCAACAGTCTCCTCGGCAATCATCGCATGACGTTATAGTTATACTACCGTCGGCGCTGCTTGTGTCTTCGAATCAGGGGCAGCACTTGAGCCAGATGCACCCTGTGTTGCAGTAGCCTTAGTTTGCTTCTGCTGATCGACAATTCTGCGGGCTTCCTCGTGCACGTCTCGAACCTGCTTGCTTGTCGTTGTATAATAGTCTTTCACCTTTTGCCCCCAGGGTGACAAAAGGGCGCTGACGTAATACTGGAGAATCCGTGTAAGAGACGCACTTGCCCTAGAAGTGTCTCTACTTACATCGTTGGCAACCTTTGAAAAGCCCTTCTGCTCATCAATGGCTTTCGCCTGCTGCGTCGCAGACTGAAGGGTAGCCTGCAGCTTGCCCGAAATAGTTTGTTCTGGTCCCAGCGCTCGCTCCCCAACCTTCGTGTCGAGATGTTGCATATAGCTTAGAAAACGCTTGGAAATCCCTTGCTTTTCTATTGGACGTGATAAATTATAGGGGCTGCCGTTGAATAGATAGGCATACGATCCATCTCAATAAGCCGACCAAGGACGTGGTCGGTTAGTTGATAACCATGCGCAATATATTCCGCAGCAACTACAATGCGTGTGACTCGCAGTCAGTAAACTATACAAATGTACCTCTGAATGACTTACTTCCTGCGCGAGGTTTGTCGTGTTGATCAATCTCATGAACTTTGGTATCCTTAGGATGAAGAGTTTCTTCCTTTTCCTCAATCGAAAGGTGATCGCCTGTAACTTGCAAAGTAGCTCCATCCAACGTCCCACCGCTCAACTTGTTACAGCATAAATCAGAAGATGGTCTTTCAAAGATGCAAAGTTGCTATACCATCAAAGCAGTCTTTGCGGCGGACAGTTTTTCGAAATGGACTGTCGCCTTGTCATCCTCTCTATCGATCGAGGTTATCCTATTCAGGCTAGTAAGAATCGAGCCCGGGATTGTACCTGGAGAACCTACTTTCCACAGAATCTAGTATAAATATTTTGATCAGCATCTTTGCCCCCTAATCTATAGATCATATATTCACGAAAAGAAATCATGGAGCTTCTCTTTGTTTATAGAGGGGGAAATTCCGGTGACCTGGCGAATTCAATAAGTTCATTTGCGCATATAAAGTAGGTGGATGGATGCCGACATGAACAGAGAAAGTATCAGACATGGTGGTCAGTGTTATCTCAGAACTATGACGCAACTATACGTGGAGTTATCTTATTTGATTGTGTTTGGGGTGATAGGAGGCAGTTCTGGGACTAATCCATAAAAGGAAAAGAGCTTGATGCTTTGCGATGCACCGGCGACCGAGTTTGAGCGTCCAAGGGTTTGCTGGTCTTTGAAAGACCAGAATTGTTATTCGCTTCCTCGTCCCCCCCATCTCTTTTCTCCATCCTAACTTTTCTCTCTCATTCAGTCTATTCTCAATCAGGTTCAAACTGGAGCACTAGGCGCGGAACAAGGGCAAAGGTCATCATTGCCAGGCTCCACTGCTTCTAGGCACCACACCAGTACCGCCTGCCTTCCCTCAACCTCGCAGCACGCGGTATCCTCGTGTCCCATTCTTCTGTCCGCTTTCTTCCTCCTTCCCCATTCTTAGTTAACAACCTGTAAGTATACCCACCTAACCTTTTGAAAAATTCGGCCCTCTAAATATATGCTATAGAGAAGATGGACAGACCTCATTTCGACATCCGCACCCGCAGATCAAGCCCAATAGAGATTCCACAACGACGCCGACGTCTTTCGTCTTGTTCACCGCAGCATTCCCCTGAGCAGTCCGAGTCCCCTGACACGATCTTCGAGATGTCGCCACTCACATCAAACTTCCCGTCGTCTCCAAGTGCCTTTCCTCAATCCTTTCCACGAAATTCTTACGACCAAGAACCATTCCTTTATCATTTTCCCGTTTTCTCAGCACATAACATCACCAAGAGCAATCGTTTGCATCACGCGCCCACCAGGCGCCACGACGTGCCTATTTCTCATGTATTGACGCCCACCAAAAATACGCTCAAGCGTCACCGCAGGACCGCGGAACGTGCACAGGATGAGAATGTTCCTGTGTTCCCTGGTGATGCGTCCATCGTTAGAAAAACAGCGACCACTAAAATCGTGGGGTTCTCCCCTAGCCCCTTTACGACCTATGCACAGCATAACCCAAAGCAGATATCGCCGGCACCCCAAGAGCGCTTGTCGCCGATGCCGCAGAACCCGACATTCCCATGGCCGCCGTGGGCCTTGCCCGGCAGAGATGGCGGCCAATACGAGGAGACAGCAGTTTGCGACGCCGAACGTAGCGCTCTCAGGTTTGAAAACTACCTCATCAGTTACGCCCAGGATCCGGAACGTTTTCGTTTCAACAACCTCCAAACGATGCCCTCTACACGGGACCAGTGATCCTTGATCATAATGAAAACTGCAGGTGTCAATACACGCTTTCACTTTACACCTTTCCTTTTTGATATCCACGATGTTTTTTTACTGAAGATAGATACACATAGAAGATTCATAGAGTATCACACCTTTAGACTTGTGGCTTCTCGCACCCGCCAGTCCTTGGGGTTTTACTATTATTAGAAGCTACTCTTACATTTCATGTATTCACCACAACAATCATATCTCTCCTTAGAGTTACTACGGACATTCAAATTGCATCTACCCATCAGCTTCTGATTATTCACAACCCAATTATGTGTGTTGCCCGTAATTCATCGACGGTCTTAGCGCTACCTCCGTGTTGTTGAACAACCTGATGTGTATCTCACGACTATGATTCCGTAAACCTCCATAAACCCTTTCGACCGACCCTGTGCTTTGCTAACCTGTGGTGCACCCGAACTGATTGTGAGTTTACAGGGCCGCTTGTGGCGGGCTGGCCCTGAGGTGAGGTCATCCACACCTCCTGGAACATTTCTTATGCGCAGAACATCCAGCGCACGCCACTCTCTCGGTAACTCTGAGAATGACATGTCTTAATATAGATGAGACATATATTGGTTATGATGACCTGAGGGCTGTGCACAATGAATCCAACTATGTAGGTATACAATCTGACGTTGATGCGGGGTTTCTCGATGTGCTTTATTCATTTCCCTAGATTCCGAGATGGAACACGCATCATACCTGTCCAATTATGATTGACATGTCATGGACATGACGAGAATGTTGTGCTTGTGACAAGGACAATCTCACACGCAAGGGCGATTGATCGTAAAATGACATTTGGTGAGACGACATCACTTCGTGCTTGGGCTTGATGGTCTGTATTAACCAACAAGTTTCAGATCACGCTGATTAATTAACGAAAGTGCGATAGAACGGGAGTATTATCGGCGCGCGTGGTCGCGTCCCAGAGGTTGAAAATTAGGTTGGTTGGATGATGGAGATCAAAACATTTGTAGAGCGCCTAAAACATAACGGGCGGTCACTACGGAACATTGGAATTTGGGTCTGTTCTCATGCGTGGGTACGCTCGGAACGCGTCTCTCGGTACTCAGCGCATATCTCGGGCATGGTACACCGGTCCGCACGTTTCATTACTGACGCTCGTTGTAGATAAATGCATCGTGTATACGTTCTGATTCATAATCTGCACCGGGTCATATGCTGGATTCATCACGTCAATGCTACCAACGAAGAGAACATTCTTCTTACAGGAGTAATCGTCAATACAAGTATTTGACTATTTCATCAATGTCGTAAGAGGCCGAATCAATCAGTTCGTTGCCTCCGCCGTGTTGAATTACTTACCTTCCGCGGGGCGCCGGAAGGCACCTGTCATTGGTAAGCATTCCCATCGTCGCAATCGCAGCCTTGATGAATCCTGTTTTTGTTAACTGTGGGGCCCGTATAGGTTGACAAGTTCTATCTCTAATCCACTCTATCAGTTGCCAGAGTGCGTGATTCTGATTTGGACAGTCTGACGGTTGGTTGAAGAGTAGACCCGCCGGTTCGTCGTCGCGTTGCGGCTAGGTACATGTTCTGATTCTTTCTGTCAAACCAAAGACGTCGCAATTCTTTCTAATTCGAGGTCCTTTGACAGCGGGGTTGAGCTTCAAACTGTGTCCGTGGCTCTGCTGCAATCTCCTTGATCGGAACCAGTGTAGGTAAGAGAGCCAATTTCCGTGGAATTAGACGGGGACTTTCAAGTAAAATTCATTTATCAAATCGCTTTGGGATCTGCAGACGTTATTAGACAATTCTGGAAGGCTGAGAAGGTTTTGTGCAATAACACAGGACAGTAGAGCACCATGCTCGCAACTTGGTGTGGATCCCCACTGGTTTCTTCCCTCGCCGAAAAGTGTATTAGGAAGTAGTGGTGATACGCACCCCCAAGCTTGTTGATATCAATCTCAACACGACGCTTTGATCCTGTCACATTTACGAGGCTAAAGACGGCGAATGAGACTGGATTATATTGGCCCTCCAAAGTGTCAACCTGGCAGCTAAAATTATGTCGCAGGTGCGATTATCGAATCGTGCGGCTGACGGTTCGGTTTGTTTTGCTGCCGAACCGGTGTCAAAATCGCGGAATTATTTCTTTCACTTTGAAACGGATCGTCCTCTTCCTTGTTCCTTGCAGTCGTGATCGAAACGGAGCGGAAGATAAATTGCGCAACGGGTAACTAGATGACATAATAAGCACAAACAAAGACGCGTTATCTCGCGGTCACGTGAATATCACGACCCAACCGATGCTCCCAATTCGGCATTCAACACCTCTTGCTAACATCAGTGCTATCGATCTTACAGCCTATATCGCGTCTCTATTGCCATTAAAATGATCCAGTCAGCTGCTATCCTTGCTCCCGGATGGCAGACTGAAGATTTACAGGACGAGTGGGTCGAACAGGAACCTGAGGAATCACTCGAGAACAGTTGTGACAATCATAATGGCACGCGTTCAATCTCGTTCACTGCGCCTCTACGAACGCACATTCTCACGAGTTCAGATGCTGATGCTAGTAGGTCTTCTACCTCGACTCGCTCGGGTGGCACGTTCCTCGTCCGGGAAGATGTTCAACATCTTCCTTTCCTGCCAAAAACGCCTGGGCGCAGTAAGAAAGGGATGAAAGACTTCTTTACACCTTTACCGCTAGAAACCATGTTCGAACCTCCAACTCCTCCGGAGCAACATCCCTTTCCATCGTCTGCCCAGTCACCCGCAAGTCCATCCCATGATTCGGAGGAGGAGGAGGGAGTTCCTCAGGCCGATGTTCCCAACGCGGCCTCGTTCCAGAGGCGCAAACAAAGTATGGCGTATAGATTCACTTTCTCCGTGCCACGGGATACTTTCGCCGCCCAGATTAGTGCCCCTGGGGCCCCACTTCCACAAGCACAGAGCACCCCGAACCCTCCTTTGACGCCGCAGGCGCCAGCTGGGACAGATCCACGTCTACGCCTTTTCCAATTTCAATATGACACCTATACACGGGATCACCTGTCTGCTATGGTTGACTCGATCGCGGTAAACACTCCGACCGCTTCCGCGACTGCTACCACGCCATCCCCAACTACCTGCAATCCTGTTCTTTCTCGTGTTTCAGAGGTGCTAAGTGTTGAAATGTCACACCTTCGAAGTGCAAAGCGCGTTAAGCTCAGCCCCCGCACCGATTTCTACGGAGAAGGTGATGGTGCAGGAGCCTCTATAAGACGACCCAGAACGGCGGGCCGCGATTACGTAGGAGAATCACGTACTTTAATGCAGAAGATTAAGCAGGCTCGCGACTTCTCTACAATATCAACGGTCGCCAGTGCGCGGCAAGCTTCTCCTGCAAACTCGAGTGGTCATGAGGATGAAGATGATCACCTAGAAGTTCCTGCGCCAGCTGGTAAGCTCACTATGGCTCTCCTTACTATGTACAGCTCATTCAACGGCCTCCATAGAGTTTTTGCGGCACACTCCCTCACTCGAGGTGCCCCCTAGGAATTTGACCAATCCTTCTTCGGCAACCAGTACGATAAGATCGCAAGCTAGTTCCTCAAACAAATACAGGCAACAAGCTGCTGAGCTAATGGCACAGATCAAAAGTGACATGAAAGGACACAAACGCCTGTTCTCAAGCGAAACCGGCGCCTTGAAGGTAACTCAAGATGACCCGGGGCCATTCAATGGACGATCGACTCTTGGAAATTCCATAAACCGGCCCTCGGCTTCTCAGTTCAATTCGAGTTTATCTCGTATCTCTGATCGACGGGGATCAGAAACCCACTCAACTACTATTGCTGATAATGTACAGCATCTAACTCGGGGCATATCTTCCATATCGGTTGGGAGTACTGATTCACATTTGAATATACCGACTCAAGCCACGCTATCCTCAAGGCCGCCAAGCCGGCAACATGGCTCCCTGCGCGGCGGCGATGCGCCTTCGTACCCTTCGTCGTCTCTGCGCAATGGCACCACGGAAGATTTAAACCGGTTCGTGTCGTCAAGTACAGCCACGAGCACCACTATCACCGCTGGAAGTGCTCCGTCCTTTATAAAACATCCAGGCCCACCTCATATGAGAACCATTGCACCTGCTGATATACCTGAACTGCCTGATAGGCTAGGAGAAATGGTATTTGATAAAGAGACGATGAAATGGGTCAAAAGTACCTCGCGCCAGACGACAGCAGGTGCGGAACTAGGTTCCGCGACAGAAGGCAGCGAAGATCCATTTGGTGACATCGAAAGTCTGAGGGATGAGTCTGGCCATTCTAGTCAGGACATGGAACAGCCGGAGGACGTCGGTCAGGCATCGGATAGTGATAGGTTCGCAGAGATGAGTCGGATCGAGGAACAATCGGAGCTGGACGATGAAGAGATGGAATTGACAAGCTTCTCGACTGATGCCTCACTGCGCATCGTTAATGTGATGACTGGAATAGAAAGTGTTGAGTACGGCGAAGGCGGAGATGACCAGTTAACGGATATTGAAGGGGATCAAAACGTTGAGGGCCGGGGTGGCGTCAACCAGAGTCGTTTGGAAACACTCGAAGAAGCTTCATGGGACCAAGCTGATAGCCACAACCTTGAGTTGCCTCAGCAGGCTCTTCAAGTCCCGATGTCCGCAATTCAGGCTAATACACCCGTCAGATCGGGTCAATCACCCTCAACCATGACGCCTGCCATTCGTTCGGCCATGAAGAGCTGGAGCGCCACACCTGCTTC
Organism: Amanita jacksonii TRTC168611; assembly: GCA_000497225.1. NCBI lineage: Eukaryota > Fungi > Basidiomycota > Agaricomycetes > Agaricales > Amanitaceae > Amanita > Amanita jacksonii. The sequence continues at coordinate 17,817 of AYNK01004826.1, read as the reverse complement.
TGTCTTGAAGAGCTCTAACAATAAGCTTCGGACGCCACTGCAGAGGACACATCGGCGGTCTGTCAGTTTCTCCGATGGCAAACGGGATGGACCTATACGAGGTCTGAACATGTCGCGGATGGAGACTCCGGGCATTTCGACTAATGGGACATTCGTCATGTCTGCAAGGTCAAAACGCATCACTGATATGATGAATGCCCTGGGAGACTCTGATTCTGGTACGTGGTGACCTAGACCGATTAAGTTTGCCTTTGACGATTAGTAGAATTTGATGCGACAGAATCTCCATCCAAGGCGAGCAGCTCGGGTAGACCAGACGACATGCGCCCTTTAACGGAACGACGGCCCCATGAACTTGTCCATGGAACCACGTCAAGAAGTAGAGTATTTTCCGGGTCCTACGCCGGTCAGGCTTCTCTCAGCGAGCAGCCTACGAACAAAGTTAATGGGACATTCTTAACCGAGTGTTCCTTTGGAGTCACCCATGATCGTTTAGTCCAGGTTATCACAGACGTACAGCCGTTTGAGCCTTATTGGGAGGAATTAACGTCTCTCGATCTATCGAACAAGAAATTGGAGAGTGTAGCTCGCCTCAAGGAATTTTTACCCCATCTTGACGTGCTGAATCTGTACGTGGATTCTTTCCTGGACCGCTCGGGTCAGATGTCTGATATGGAAAGGCTTGTAGAAACTCTAATCAAATTTCTTGGTTGAGCGGCATCCCTGAATCGGTAAGAACATTGTCTATCTCATTCAATTGGTAAGCCTTTTTTTTTTTTTCTATTCTCAAGAACATGTTGATTTCTCAACGCGAATGGAACTCTGTGCCAGCCTCACTGGTCTTACCTCGTACAGTCACTTGATCAATCTTGAACATCTTGACATTAGTCGGAACGAGGTAGAATCATTGCGCCGTAAGTAGCACGTTATTCCCTCGGGAGGGAAGTCTGTGCCTCGAGTAACCATGAATTTCTAGAATTAGTGTGTCTTCGCCATCTGCATGAGCTCAAGGCGGATGGGAATAAAATTACTACCCTGGAGGGACTTGAACGTATGGACGGCCTAGTGAAGTTAAGTCTGCAAGGCAACTTAATCTCATCAATCAATTTCAAAGACTTCAGATGGTCCGTAGGGCTCGCACCCACGTTAGATTCTCACATTGGCTCACTTAGGTGACCACGGTCATTTCTGTGTTTCAGGATCCGGCTGGAAATGCTCAATATGAGTCAAAACTGCCTGAATCATGTTCAAGGGGTAGCATCATTGCAGTCACTGATTGCATTGAATTTGGGTATGGGAAATCTCTCAGAGTTCCACATTGTGCTCCGTGTGGTGAACTAATGGTGATTACGGTTTCCAGATAACAATCAACTACATAGGCTAGAGATAGAAGGGTCCATGCCGAGATTGCGCATTTTACGCATCAGTGGAAACAAATTACAAGAGTTGGAAGCGGCTTCCTTCCTTAACCTTCGCACGCTATATGCGGATAACAATTCACTCGACAATCTGGCCGAGTTGGACCGGTTGAGCAAGCTGGAAAATTTGAGCTTGCGGAATCAGAAGGGACGAGGCCTGTATGTGCATGATGCTTGTAATGATTTGGCTGTATTTGCTAAGATCTCGAATGTAGTAACATCGTTACCCGCGATGTACGCGACGTGAAACGGCTTTATTTGTCTGGTACGTACTGGTGGAAAGAGAGAAGAAGAGTTTCAATTAACGTGTTACGTAGGAAACGCAATCAAGGGCGGGTTCTTTAGAGAACATTGCTACAATCTGGTATACCTGGAGCTGGCTGCCTGTCGGTTGACCGCGCTTCCCGAGGAGTTGGCTTCGCTGGTGCCGAATCTACGAGTGCTGAATCTGAATTACAATTTCCTGGAAGATGTGCGACCTCTGGAAGGACTGACAAGGCTGAAAAGGTTGACTATCATAGGTTCGAGATTAAAGGGGACAAAGGCGTTGATCCGTGTATTGCAACGAATGCCGGAAGTGGAGATGGCAGATTTCAGGCAAGTGACGAGTGGGTGGGCGGGTTGGTTGGTTGGTTGCTGAGACAGTGGCGACAGGATGAATCCGTGCACGCTGGGGTGGTACCTGCCGGTTCTGGTAAAGGACGGGGCAGGAGGGCTGCAGGCAAGCTGGAAAGAGAGGGGATGGCAAGAAATGGACAGCAAATTCCGGCGCGATCTGCCGGACGAAAGCTACATTGGACGATTGGCGTACCGTGGGCTGGTGATTCGAGCATGCCCGAAGATTCGGATGCTGGATGGGGTAGAGATGAGTGAGAAGGAGCGACGGAAAGCACAAATGCTGCTGGAAGGAATTCTAGGACGTCGGAGTGATGGGAGATGAACGAACTGGCTCGACCGGAGGTGCCTGGCAGAGAGTTAATCAAAATAATATAACTCGATTTGGGTCGGCGTGGTTGCATCGATCACTCCGTTTGTTATGGCTGTGTGAGAAGGAATATGAATACAAAAATACTCATTATAAGATGTTCCTAGATCTAATTCGCTCCCGACAACACTCAGTGTACTTATAATCTCCTCCTCCCACAGCACCGGTTCCCTTCAATACTTAAGCCCTCCCCCCCTTACCCCATCACTCTCCTCATGCCATCGGAATTCTCCCCCTCTCAGCTCAATTCTTACAACGTAGCACAGCTTCAGTTCGCGCTGTACGTATTATTTAGCGTTTTTGGCACATCCCGCTGTCAGTTGTCACCCGATCCATTTTCCTTTTTAACCCTTCTGTCCACCACTCTTTATCCATCTTACATCCCTTAATAGTGCTGCAAACCCAAAGAGCGACCCCGACTCCGACATCTCCTTTCTCCACGATCTGTCCCCCTCCGCCTCTCCTGCCATAATGTATTTTATTTCGGTTCCTCTCTTGCCTTTTGTCTGACTTGCTCTAGTGCACAACCCTCCGACTCTGACCTTGATTATACTTCACGCCGCATGTCCAGTTCCGCAACATCTACCGCGGACTCGGATAGCGTTCTTTCTCGTGGCGAGAAAAGAGCCTTGACACCGGCGGAGTCTCCCCAGCCAAAGAAACAGAGACACGATGGTACAGATCAGAGTAATTGGGATATAGAGTCCTCGACTAGCCAGCCGGCTGGATCAGTCGATGACAAGTCTTCTATCATTGACCAGTCCAAACTTCAGCTTCCTTCCATTTTGACGACCTTTGAGGACCCCTACCGTAATGAATCCAGACGAGCTTCTCTTCCAGACACTGCCAGGCTAAGGCATTCGCCCTACCCTCAGCCGTCCACGTTGCGCCATACCTACGCGCCATCGGCGCCCTCTTCCCTGAACTCGTATACTTTCCCACCCCAATCGGACCACACAGGGGGAGACAGGATGGCCCGACCGAAGATTACGACCTCTTTTGGACTTGGTGTGGATAACGCTTATCCAGACTCCCTCAGTTCCGCCGGCCTTTCCAATGGGACTACTCCTTCTAGTTCCGCTTATACTACCTCCAACTATAGTTCTCCCCTGACATCAGATTATCAACGACCAGCTGCTCTCAGTGGCTACGAAAACGATGGTTGGAATGGTTCGTCGCCATCTGGGATTGTGCGGCCGAACTCTACTCCGGGCCAACCGGGTAGCCCGCCAGGAAAATATGAGGACAGTATGCGCCATACATCATTTAGCGCCGGTTTATCACAGCCGCAGATGTTCGCGGGCTCTACGCGCATATCTGGACAGCAGGACCGTAGACCTCTTGGTGGAATAAAGAGCGAGTGGACTTTCCCAACGAATAACTCCGATTTTGCATTGTCAACCAATAACGGGCAGTACTCCCCTACCATGAACTCTGCACCGCCCTCTATAGCTGTTTCCAACTCACCGCCTCGTGTTTCACCGTCTGTCACGACCTCCGGTTTGGTGGACCGGCCTCCCCGGAAAAGAGGCAAGCTGCCAAAGGAAACGACCGATTTCTTGAAGGCGTGGCTCCATCGTCATTCCGACCATCCTTATCCCAGCGAGGAGGAGAAAAAGCAGTTGTGCAACGCAACTGGTTTAAGTATGAGCCAAGTTTCTAACTGGATGATTAACGTATGTCTTTTTTTTTTGCATTGTGTGTACCCCGTACTTACGGGTATATATATAGGCTCGCAGGAGAATTTTAGCTCCCGCGCATCGAGCTGCGTCAGGTCCTACGACCACCGCACCGTTTCCCCCCGGTGGTCGCGGGCTGTCCACCTTGATGGATCCACTGGGTCGCCGGGCCTCGATGCCTGCCGATACCCTTCAATTGTACCATCCGATGACGTTACAAAACGTCCCAAACTCTGCAAATTACCCACCAACTTACATGAATGGTAGACATAATGGTCACAGTCTTCCACTAACGCGACAGCATTTGGGGCCAGCTAGCAATCTGGAGTACGATCCAGGTCGCCAAGCCGCGCCACCACTGTACGGTCCTGGGCCACGATCCGCGGTTCCCAGTTCCTCGCCTCACTATCTTTCATCAGATCTATCGCCATTGTCAGCACCGCCCTCAATGCCTAACAACCCATTCACATCGCACGGCACCAATCAGTCAACGGCGCCCACTGGCGTCTACTCTACTTACGACTCTGGCGGTCGCCTATCTCAACCAGGGTCAGCACACCAGCCGTACTACGACAGCGCGCCTCCTTCTGGCCCTGGCTCAGGCTACCACACGCCACAATGACCTGCTTGTACGTTTGGACGCATGGACGTTTTATCTCGCTATACTATTGTATAAACAATATTCCCCTACTCGCATCGCATCGACAAAAGACCACAGGGAACACCAGCACATCCTCGGACTTTTCTTTTTTTTTCTTTTCTTTTTTTGTTTTTTTAATCCCCCCCCCACCCCTTATTTTGAAGTGTAACTCATACCCTTTTCAAGACCCGCCCATCCCTGGTTTGCGTTATTTTTGATACCTTTGCTACTTCAGGCGTGTTCCGCTCCATTGCCGTCATGCGGTTACGCGTCACCGCGTCACCTTCAATTCGTTATGCTCCGAAATCGGACGTTTGGCCTACGAGTCCGCACGCTCCATGACGCTCCCTCACGTCGCCACATATCTTTACCTTACAACCATGTTTTCTCATGCTATATCTGTCTCGTTCTAGATGTCTCGTTGGTTGATGTTTGGTTGTCCGTACCGCGTGCTCGTCTCTGTTGACGATTCTTGTTATTGTGCACTAGTTCCGCATACGTTAAACCCGATTAATATGTATCAAGATATCTGCTACCTCATGGCTAAGAAGGAGACGACATAAAAATACAAGGATAGCCACTTTGGTATTGTGTGCCCCTGTGTGAGAAATGGAAACGAGTATACTATTGAATGGATTATTCATCAGGAAGCTAAGAACCTTCCGTTGTAGGTATTTGTTGATCAAAATCTGGTGGACCGTGTGCCTTGCGCACAATGTGATTGCATCGCTTTGTCACATCTGTGAAATCCTTTTTTTAGTACTTGCTCTCGCACACCAACGAGGGGTAGACGGTAGCCAGGCAAGATCTAGGTGAACTCTGTATTTTAAACAAATTATTAAAAAAAAAAAAAAAGGCTTAATAAGCTCTTAATGATACCATCAAGACTAAAAATTGCCCATCCCCATGATCGCCGCCATCGTTCTCTCAATCCCACCATCCCTTGCGGAACTGGCTTAGTCGTTAGTCACAAAGCGAGTCACCGACACTGGCTAACGGGGTAAGAGTCTTGCGAGCGGTGCGCAGGATCGGCCGAGACAAGGCGAACCACCTGCTGTGGCGCCGGCGCCTTGCTCCGACGAGATAGTAATTCCCTTTTTTTCTTTTTTTTATTTTTATGCATTGATGAGATTCATCTCAGGCTACCCTATGGGCAAATTGCATGACCTGAGTCTGGAACGCTGGAACAATTCAACAGATACGTGGAAATGCTTGATTATTTCGATTTCCCAATTGTAATTACCATTCTCTTGCTAAAGTCAATTTGATACGATCCGCTTTCCCCCATCCCCCCCCCACCACCACCACCCCCAACCCAACTTTCACGTTTACCAGAGTATAGGTTTCTTTTGACTCCGTGATTGCGTTCCCGAGTGATCCGAGCATGAGCCTCATGCTCTAAGCCGCCGCCACATGCCGCATATAGATCATCTTCACACGAGAACGAGGCACGAACGCACGATTACGGCAGTCAACGCTGGAGAAAGAAAGGGCAGAACCGGTGGTAGTACCTGCCCGCTGATGCAGCCTGGAAAAGGGACGCGAAAGAATTGCCACGGATTCTGTGTGAAAGAAAGAAAGAAAGAGAAAAGCCCGGGGAGGAACAATGCATGTCGTTACCGCAAGTGGGTTGTTTAGAGTGCAATGTTACCAAAGGCAGGCGATCAGCCTTGTTGGAGTGTACGTACAAATTCGTAGAGCATAAATCTAGTTATGGGCCTACCTTTTCCTTGTGGTTGTTCCCCCAACAACAATTGGAACATAGTTCCGCAATATATCGTACAAGGTGGTTAATTAGAACCTAAAAGTCAAGCGGTAAATGACGTGAAAAAAATAACTCGGGGGAAGCTTGAAGTGTAGTTAATGGTTGCACTTGCTGGTGCGCTAATGATCTGACAGTTTGGTGAGCCAACGGATTCGCCCATACGTACACTTTCAGATCTTGTACAGAAGATCGTATCCCACAGTTCGGGTGGATGATAGATATTCGTAAGAGACGTAGATTCGGTTGAAGGGCAGATCCGGAGGAACATGGCGAGCTGCACCAAACCTTGCGCCCGAGAACGGTAAATTGCGCTTCGCGCCTTCCTTGAACGAGATCAAACCACTCGGATCGGTCTCGCCGCCAGACTCGCAGCTATGCGCCGCGCAAACACCGAAGGAAGAAAGCAATCCAAGCTTCCCTGCAACTTGTCGCCGACGTTATGACCGGTATCGCCTTGTTTAGATTAATTGCTGCTTTCATCACTGTTTTCTGATTATTATAAAAGAAGTGTAATAATGACCGGTGATAAACAAACAGGAAGGAAGGAAGGAAGGAAGAGGGAAAAGGCTAAACCCAACGAACGTTCAGGTGTGCTGTGCACACCAGCCGCCAACGTAGGAGATCATGTGCTCACAAGCGAGCCAATCTCCACAGAGAGAAGTTAAGCTTGACCGGCCCGGCTTTACCACTGGTCACGGCGAACAACAAGGCAGGTGCTGCGGACGATAAATGGGTGGTAGGAATCTTTGCGTACCAAAATAGTTTCCGGAGTGGGCCAAAATATTCCCCCCCCCAGGACATGCACCTGGCTCAGCTAAGCACCGCATATCACGCAATAGCGCGCTGTGTATTACACGGGTAAGCAAATATGCTAAGGATAGGTGCCATGTTGACTGATGATGGCTTGTATCTAAGACACGGAGGTCAGGTGCGCTACACGAGTTGGAAGAAACCGACGGCCATTCCTATTTAATTTGGGTTTCAATAGCTCTCACTTTTTTTTGGCTTTCTTGATCCTGTCATCGCTACTTTGCTACCGCAATTGTTGACATGTTCTGATGATTGTGTCACATCAAGATACGGAGGCATAGGAGGCTAAGGTAAGCAGTATCGAACATGTGAAAGAGGAGACAGGCGGAAATCTCGATGCACGAATTCAGTACAACCCAGATGCCCAGGGTCACAGCATCGCTGAAAACACCCGTCCGCGATGCACGAAGTCAGGTGAAAGTAGCTCACGCGAGGTCAACGGAAGTTATAGTCAGGGGCGTGATCTCGTCCGTTGATGTTATCCTGGTTTTACCTGCGTGTTATGTTGCAAATGAAAAAACGGATTGTCAGAGAGGCTGTGAATTCATTCAGGTTAAACGGCGGAGTCGCGCGACATTTGTCACTGGCCATGGACGGCATTCAGCAACTCCTTACGTCCGAGCTTGTCGCGTCTCTGCTGAACATCCATCCAAACGATGTTGGGAAAGAGTTGGACTTTGAACCCCCTCCGTCATGGTCGACATGGTGGGACTGGGCTGGAGAAGGAGAGGGTGACGATGACTCTCCTTGTCGATGGCTTCGGTTAAGTGATTGTTTCAACTCCGAGAGCAGCCACGATACACACAGCGTTCCACGAGAAATATGCGAGTTAATCCGCGATATCCAAAGGCTCCAAATACCTCGCCAGCCCGTTGATATGAATGGCCATTCTTCGCAGCGTATCATCCTCGACGATAGAGGCATGTCACCTAAAAAAATTCATGAAGTCTCTCGGATGGCTGCCTATCTGGAAAATTTGCTTAATAATCTCAACATTGATCCAAAGCGTGTCAGGATCGTTGATGTGGGCGCCGGGCAAGTGTGTTTCTCACCGAAGTACCCGTTATCCGCCAACTCAATGCTTCTTCTAGGGGTATCTGACTCGTACCCTGAAATTATATTTACAAACATCATATATCTTGGCGCTCGATTCAGACCAGTGGCAAACCAGAGGCTCTCAGGTTTGGGAAGCACGGGTTGCCAGGGCACTCCGTGCTGCTGGTCACAACAGTTCGTCTACCCCGATCTTTCATAAAACTATTCATATTACTCCAGCTACCCTCATATCTGTGGTGGATGATTGGGTGCGCGAGACAACAGAAGAAGCGAATGATGGCGATCCGGATCCTGTACTCTTCATCGCCTTGCATGCTTGCGGGTCACTTACACCGGATATACTACGTGCTTGCGTCAGTGCAAGTCGCCGTAGAAACACTGGTTGGAAAATGGCTGGAGCAGTCGTCGTCGGCTGTTGTTATAATTTATTAAAATCTACAGGTGTGGTTCAGCATATGTACCAAGAACTTCAGTGGTAGGACTAACAAACCTCAAAGATTTTCCTCTCTCCAGGACACTCCAAGTGTTGTCGACAGGTTCACCAGCACTTGACCTACCTCCGTCTGCTTTCAACCTTGCAACGCAGATACCATCACAATGGCTCATGTCCCCCAATGCGGTTGCCTCAGTGTCTTCGTCTGTTCGCAAAGTCGTTTGGAGGGCACTCCTAGGGAGAGAATTACTCTACGTGTCTGCTTTTGGGAAAGCTACGAAAGACATGCTCGAGCCTCGAAGTGATTACGAAGGGACTATTCCAATACCGCAACCTAGAAACCATTCGGCTCCGCCCTCGCGGCAGCGAGATGGTTTCGAACCACCCCCTCTTGGAGCCGGCACCAGGGGTGAAATTGGCCTCGGCATAGGCACTAGCTCCACGATGCGTCTCCTGGGTCGTTTACCGGATAGTGCCTACACTACATGGAGCACGTTCTTGCATGCTGCAGGCCAGAAACTAGGGGTGGATCTATCAGCATCTGCCGCTCGCGAACGGAATCTATCACTAGAACGCCGACTAGAAGTTCTCCACGTTTTGCGGTGTTTGGTAGGACCGCTAGTGGAGAGTCTGATTATCCTTGATCGAGTTTATTGGCTGAGAGAAGAAATGGCGATCAGCGAATCCGAAGACGCAGTCGTGCCGGCTACTGTCGGGCTCCGAGAGCTACGGCTCTGCTGTACTCCCGAGAAGCAAGGTAGTGGGACATGTATTGAGACCGTGAACTTGTTTGATCAAGCAACTGGGAGCGGAAGAAATGTGGCGATCGTGGTTGTGCCGGCATGTAGTACCTCCACGCCCATAAGTTAGCCCGATCCCGCCTTTTTCATAAATGCGGCGTTTGAGCCTTCCCCGTACGTAGCAGATATCATGAATACTAGCTTGTATCACGCACTATTCCTCAATAGATGATGAATGGAAGCCCCCTTGAACTGGTTCAAGAAATTAGAATCGGTTCCAACCTACCCAATCTGGTAGGCAAACGGCGGCATGGCGTAGAGAGACGATATGTTCCCCAGATCCGCACTATTCCTGATACTCTGTGTAAAACGAATGGGGTAACAATAAGGTTTATTACATGAGTCATGCATTCATGAGATACATATGTTCAATTTTATTTTCACCTGCAATGGACCCACAAGGACGGATGTCCTACCATCGGGCGATCAAATATACGCGGTAGTGACATATCAATTCTGCCTTTGCGATGGTTCGATGCAGCATACGAAGGTTGCGGACTACTGTTAACAGGTTCTGCCAAAAGTTTACGAGATCGGTCCGTGGTGGCGGAAAGATTTCTTATCAGTGGGAATAAGTTGGAGTTAGATGGGGTCCCGCCATGCAGGGATGCCTTGAATGGACTAGTGATCAGATGCAACTCATACGGCGTTGGGTAGAAATTTCACAGGAGACAGTGATGAATCTCGCCCACCTGCCTACTCATATTCTGCGCAGCGAGGGAACCAACTCCGGGTACAGCCATAGCCGACCTGAAGTAGCGTTATAGCAAAACACAGCTCCTAGTCGGTCAATATATTTAGCACAGGTCAGAATAAACTTCCTCGTATCTAACGGGCGCCTTGATAATTCCGAACGCGGACCGGCGGTGCATGAGGCCATGCGAAGCTTTTGAGATAACTGTGCAATCCACCACCATTACAGGGACGGTTAGTCTCTTTTGGAAATCTGGTGATCAGATTGAACGATCCCGTCGTTCGTATACGCAAGTAGACTAGTTCCATCCTCATTCCAATTCAACCCGTCATGCGCCATGAGAAAGTATCTCTGCCGATCTTAACTGTAACATGTTCCACTTCGAATAAGCTGATTTTGCTAGAGACCAGTCTCGTCCCATATCGTTCGTTCAACGCCGGAACCAGATCTATGGGAAGGTGGGGTATCGTAGGGAAATTCTTGTCCGAACTTGTTCTAGGCGTAGTTACATGTGGCGAAGTGTTCCCACCGGACCCGCGCCCAGTAATAGCGGGACCTCCGGTAGCTTGTGGAGCGTCCCTATCAAGTAATGCCCAGGCGATGGAGGCATGGAAGCGGGGGTTCTCGTAATAACCCTTCTGACGGAAGACCCGAATAGCAGGGGTCAAAGCTAGTGCCAAAGATTGAAGCTGAAACAGGGAGTTGAGAATAGGAATATAGGACTTTCTGTTGCCGTTCCATTACCTCATCATACCCAGCACCAACTTCCACCGTTAGAAATGTTCTTGTCCTCTCATCATTAACCAGTTCAGAAAAGGTCGTGAATGTTACCGGAAACCTATGCAACCGTTAAAAAAAAAAAACTAGTTGAGTAAGATTGGGATGGCAATTACGATTTATGTCGTTTGGCAATTTGCATTACATCTCTCTTAAAATCCTCTCGCTGGTGAGCACGCAGATATATGGGCCGCGACAGGGAGATGTGTAGCTCGGCACTTTTAGAAGTGGTATTGTTGCCTTCGCCATCAAAACTGCTTATTTCTTGTAGAGACGGAACGGAATTTTTGGCTTCGCTGATTACCTCTCGCAGCAATTGATACATTGCATCGCGAGACTTCATGCGCAGAGACACGTAAACATGTGTTGCGTATTGCCCGTCTACGTGAGGTTGAGTCCGAATCCGGCCCTGGTGCAATGCTGGATTGTCCACGGGGACTGCAACCGTTAAGGATGATGGAAGAGCAGGGAGCTTTCTGTTGATGGTGATAGTTAGCGCATACAAGCAACGCAGGCCGTGGTGTTCCAAACTTTTTTTTCTGCGGAGGGACCAGCTCGTCTTCCCCGGTTTCCTCGTCTGAAGCATACTCGACCAGGGGAGCAGTCACTCTCTTCATCGATGGTGGCCAGGATGGGCCATGACCCTAACCCTAAGCGGGTCAATATTCTGATATGAACGTCCAGTTTATCAATAGTCTATCTCCCTCTCAGGACCAGCAGCAGCCACCTTATACCCATGAACATGGGCCAGGAGAGCACGGTCATACGCACGAACATCTTGATCACGCCGGTTCGTCAATTCCCACCGCTGGCAGCGGTATTCTGATAAGATTTGTAGGCAAGTTCGCTGAGCGAGACTTACCTGATTACTCTAAGCGAAGCTTCAACGAGAGAGGTTTTACAGTTGGCATCGGAGGGTCTGTATAGCACTCGCCTCGTGGTGGCCTTCGCTGACGATATGTTGCACAGACCCGTGGGTTCTGGTAAAACCGCACTGACGCTCGCACTTTGCAAGCGGCTCAGAGACGAATACAATATTGGTTCGTGCTATAGTCTTCTCCATGATGCAGCGATTTAGATTGATGCTACAGCAACTGTGACAAATGATATCTTCACTAGGGAAGACCAGGAATTCTTGATAAAGAATCGTGCCCTTCCTCCATCTCGTATTCTAGCGATCGAAACTGGGGGCTGTCCTCACGCAGCCATCCGAGAAGATATAAGTGCAAATATGGGTGCATTGGAAACCTTGCAAGCTAAATATAGCTGCCAGTTACTTTTTGTTGAGAGTGGGGGAGATAATCTCGCGGCCAACTACTCAAGAGAACTGGCCGATTACATTATTTATGTGATTGATGTTTCGGTAGCGTAAATCCCTCCACCCCTCATACATCCCGCTGACCTTTGACAACGACAGGGAGGAGACAAAATTCCGCGCAAAGGCGGTCCAGGGATATCACAGTCAGACCTGCTAGTCATTAATAAGGTCACACGTCTCATTCCTTGAGAAGAGGTTGGACGCTGAGAGATCATAGATTGATCTTGCGCCTTACGTTGGAGCATCCTTGGAAGTTATGAACAGGGACTCCAAACTAATGCGTGGCGACGGTCCAACAGTCTTCACGAGTGTGCGAGAGGATAAAGGTGTGACCGATGTCGTCAGTTTCATCCTGGCCGCTTGGAGGACGGCAGGAAGTCCGGGTACTCCTGGTCCTGTAGGATCCGGGGATTAGCGGACTGTTGACTGTTGGGGAATACAATGCGTATTTGAAGAAAGATAACGAAACGGTTACGCTAAACATTATATTGCTGTACGGTATGCCTTATGGGTTCAATACTATTACTTCCGTCTCTGTAAACATTCAAAAGCGCAGTGAAAGTTCATAGGTTTACGAATGTGCTGTCGGGGGGCCCAGCGAGATAACGGGGGGATGATAAGAAGGGGCTGGCACGTGGGTATGAACTAGTGTCCCTCTGTCAATCATTCAGGATCGTGTTCGCGCTATACTTCAGAAATCGTACTCCTGTAAGATGTCGAGATGGTGGGGCTCGTGCATAAGTGTGCACCAGCGCCCCTGTCAACCACTCAGGATCGTGCCCCACGAAATTCAAGAAGCTGTGTACTTGCCTAGACGCGTTGTGCCGCTACAGTCTCATATGTTGAACGCATTCTAAGGGAACGCGGAGCGTGACCACGAATCCTGCTGGGACCGCTCAAAAATAGCCACCCGAGCAAGAGAGCTGGTACACAACGAAGGATCATAGTAATATCGAACATGTATGAGCGTTGGGCTTGAAATTGCTTTCAGTCGCCTTTATTGTACTTCTTATCTAGTTGACGCCACAGTACCTGGCGGCAAAACTAGCGCAATCTAAGTGTTTAGCCCCAGGCGATCACTGACGACTATATTATAAGTATGATAAATTGGAACAAGGGTCCGACGTCGGATCTTACTTACAAGTGGACTAACCTTACGAAGTGTTATGATTTGGAAGAGGTGCGCCCCATTGAATGCATTCTAAATTCTTTTGCGAATGTTCTCTTCATGTATGTCAGAAGGCTTGTGCGCTTGCTTTCTTGCAAGGTGTACGTCACACTGTGACATAGCCATCCATGATGCAACCACCGGAGTCTGCATCCACGCCGTGCACGATCCTAAGGATTAAACGAAAACGCAATGAAGAGCCCTTGGATGCACTTGGTATGGGCTCTCTTGAAGCTTTGATCTGTTTATTCTCATCGGCGCAGTTGTCGAATCACGCGTCCGGCGGAAGAAATCTCGTGGTGGCATGGACGTGTTCCAGTTCGCGCAGACTGTAGAGGAGAATGATTGGAACGATGATAAACGCAAGAAAGACATAGAGGTTGGCTCAAACTTTACCGAGTGATAACCTGGCCAGAGTTCTCAGCGGGGGAGTAGGCTCAGATTTCTAGATTGGCTCGTGAAGCTTCAAATAAGGAAGAACCGAAACCAACCAATGGGAAGCAAGTTGAAAAGGCTATGTCACCTATTGCTAAACAGCAGAGAGAGGACGTCAAACGGCGGTATACTGTCCTTGAACATGACGGTGGCGTCGTTGATGCTGGCAGGCGTCTCAAGAAACCGCGAGTTTTGCCATCCTCTGTGCGCGGTTCAAGGTTCCTAACCTTTCCGCATGTAGTCCAACTGTTATTTCGGCCAAGAACGCTGTTCAAACCAACTTTAAGGTGTACGACGCGATTCTATCGCCGGAACAATCCCATCCCCCTGAATCTTCAACTGAAATCGAGAAATTCATCCCATTACTTAACGAGTATCTCTCATGTACGTCTGGTTGTACGTGCCTCCCGCTTTCTTGCCTGATCGTTTCAAATGTCAAGTACATGAACTTTCGCTTCATCAACAGGCCAAGAAAGGTGAAGAAGCCAAGCCCGCTCCAGGGGCCAGAGAGAAAGCGAAAGATGCTCTCGGTGACAATGACTATGTTTGGGATGTTTTCTATCGCAGACCTGCAGTGGGGGAATGGTATGGAAATGGCAACATTGCTACGTTGTACGCGCCCGCCAGTCCTGCACCTTTTGACTTAGTGACCTAATTTCTTAACCAGAACCGGATTGCCTTCAGGCGAAGATGAGCATTATTCTTCGTCGGATTCCGAATTTGAGGATGAAGCAGATGAGGATTCCAATGGTATGTTAACACACCTCGCTTACTCTGTTTTATCTTTAGCAGATTGCTCAGCCGAGGAATACTACAAGAATGATTATCCAGATGAGGAAGATGAGGAAGACGGCGATAGCAATGGTTCCGGTGGTATGTAATGTTTTTTAATCTGTCAACGCTACCTAATATTGTCATAGACGGGTTTAGTGAAGACTCTGACTTTGAAGATTTGTTGCATGATCAAGATGGTGATGACTGGAGGTAAAAGGAGTCATCAACACGTACGAACGTTTAATTCCGTGTAAACGATCCAGTCTGTTTGGCATCTGACATACCTGGGACCTGAACAACGAAAGGACGAGTACCTGATCACGCAATATCCTGATTGAACCTGGCGAAATTAAATCCATCAATGGCGATCGGATTTGTCCCGGACCCTTAAGAAGATACCGCGTTGACCAGCTTAATGAGATGATTGCTCACCCACTTAGCAACGGTAAAAACATGCTTGTTTCAAGGGATGCAAGAGTTGATTGCTACCGCGATTAAACACGCGTGGAAACATGGTGGCTAGTTGTTTGGTATACAGATTAACCAACTACAACATCTGTTTTAATTGCCATTTCATATATAAAGATCCTTGTGTTGCGTCATTTTTGGGTGGCGTTATTATTAAGGTCCGTTGGACAGCCATAGTCCATGAGGCGTTCGTCATAACGATCATCAACATGCTATGAAGATGCTATATCACTTGCCATTGTGAGCTTTATGTGCCGTTCAAGCCACTACCAAGAACGGAAACCAAACCAAGGGTTCGTTTACTCCAGCTTCCAGGTCGAAACAAGTGGGCGTTCAACGCGATAGTGTTCCCAGGGCAACAGCTAGGGCGCGCTGAGCCAGGGCTTTTATGTGCATGTCCGCAGGCTATAAGGAACTGTAGAATTTATATTTATATTGCTTATCGATATCGCTGCTCCATACATGGACTAGTAATAAAAGTGTCACCCTAAGAGACTTCATCACAGAGATCCGCCGACGGATTCCATGGTCTACGACGGATTGGTGCAAGGTCAGAATAAATATAGTATACGCTTACAAATGGCGATGCTGTGGGCTCATCGAGTATCATAAGCTCCTCTTTTGTGAACGGCAACAAAGGGATTATGTGGGTGCGGATAGGTATCAGGAAAAGGATGACCACCGGAAAAGCGATTGCAGCTACAAAACCAGTATAAATCTGACATTCGTGCACGGGAATCGGGAAACTACCAATTGTCTGTGTGATGGCAAATGCCGCTCCAAATGCGACAAGCTGTATACTGACAAATAGTAGAATACGAGACTGCCGGACTCTACAAAGCAGTAAATCTGACTTTGTAAGACGTTTATCCTGGAGGAAGTAAAGGAGTTTTCTTGTGATGCCGTTACCTTGTAAGGCATCCACACCCATGAACCAGCTTGTCCTACGTCAATCAAATTCAATGGAGCGGGCATAAAAAAACCTACAAGAGGCCAGCAAGCACACCTATTAATAATATTAGGCAGCCCAGGCCCTCTGCATAACGAACTCACCTCTGGGTATAAGATGTAAGATATGCAAAAACGGGCCAGTCAGAAGGGCTAGACAGAGAGCACCTTGGCCAAGATTGGACACGCGTTGCTCAACGACGCCCACAGGCACTTCCTTGGGGCCAAGACTTGTTTCATTGGGTAAGTAGTCGTTTTCTATAGGGTTGTCGTCCAGTGGCGTGTTTTCACCTCTTCTGTCTCCGTTGTCCTTTTTAAATGGGTGCCCCGTGATCAGAAGAGAGGTCGTATGCATCGGTGCTTGAGGGATGAGACCATTGGGCGCCGGGACGCCAATCAGTCCTGCGATAAAAGTGGATATGCCCAGTAAGAAGAAATCATAGTGGAAGCCAGCTGGTTTCTTGAGTGGGAATTGTTTCCCTTGAGCCATGAGCGACTAGGAGTCAAGTTATTCCGGTAAAGTTGCGACTAGCTCAGAAGCATACCGATACGTTGTGGTCAAAGAAAAATAGAATCCATAGCACAAAACCAAAAGGTAAGGCAATGCCAATCCATTTTGGCGGTAGTTTCCAAATTGGAACGAGCCATGATCTGCCGGTAGCGACTTGGAATGCACCACCGACAGGCAGGGTAGTAGGTTTAGCGGCATCGAAATGGCCCCAGTAAGCCAAACCAGAGGCTGCAACCACAGAGATCGGCATCCCGTAGTCTGCAAGGAAGCGCCTGACGTGGTGATGAAAATAGACTGACTTTGCAAGAGTCTGGAACAAGAAGCACGTCACGAGCATTAATATAGCCAGTATAATGGAGACGAGGGAGCCAGCTTCGTTCGGGGTAGTAAATTGGCGCGTTAGGACTTGAACCCCGTATTGCAAGTATACCCAAGAAACGTAGAAGCCGAACGTATCGCATGAGAATAGTGTCACGTATTTTAGGTAGTTGCACCCTGTATTGAGATATGTTCGTGGTGAATTCTCCCGAAATCAGACGATCTGTGTACTTGCAATTTAGTAACGCTGTAATCCAATGGAAAATGGCGCCCCAGAGGTAGACCCAGCCGACAAAATGCAGGTATTCCGGAGGGTTTTGAGCCTTCTTAAGAAGGTCGAAAATTGTTTTATTGAAGACTGTAATGGGACCTGCAAGGACGTTAATGCCATCAATTAATTTCCGATGCGTTGACTTTATTTACCAGTCACGCCAGCGATTGTCAATGGCTGGGCCCCAAAGATGGAGAAAATGAAGGCTGCCTCAAAAGAGGCGATCAATACCTCCGCCACACTGTATTGTCCGGTGGTCTCTATTAAATCTAAAGAGAAAGCAATGCCTGGCAGGACGCTAGCAGTGGGATATGAGCCAAAAAAATCGCAAGCAAATTTTGCCACTTTACTTGGTAAAGAAAATCAAGGCTGTTGCCGGGACTACTCGATAATTCCAAGCATCAGTCCAGTCGCTGAGATACCAAGGAGCCCTCGAGTGAATGTCTTTTTGAATGCCAGCACCTAAGCTCCTGAGCCAACGAGTCACGGGCGGTGCCGCCTCCGGAGGGACAGTAGCTCGTAGTTCAAGCCCACTCATCGAAGGTGGGT
>AYNK01001670.1:0-14435 GCA_000497225.1 Amanita jacksonii TRTC168611 | reverse complement strand
AGCTTAGTATTATTGATACGGTTTATGATTCACTGAGTTAATGTTACAAGCTGAGATGCTTGTTATTAATCAGTTCCTCAATAGTATGCACAGTTTGACTGTTAATACTAAGCTGACGCTTAGCAGTTTATTGCAGTAGTACTTATACAATGAAAAGGAAGTCCCCTGACAGTGGGACGCGTAAGCGATGGTGCAATACTGGTATCATATGGTATCATATAGTTGGTAAGCATGTGTCAAAGGAATGAGTAATCGGATGAGAGATAGTCCGATAAAAGAGTAATCATAATGAGTAAGAAGGGAAAATGAGCATTCAACTGTAACAGTATCTATGGTTGAAGCCTAGTGAGTTAAGTAATGTTTCAAGCACCGAATGCTTGATTGATGGGAAAAATTGTGCTATGTCTACTGCAAGGGTAGACGTATAGCAGTCAAGTTCGCGTGCATGCCAAACCCACTCTGTAAGAAAAAAGCCCGCATGAGTAGTAGAATGGGAACTAACACCCCCAAACTGGTGAGGATGCAATACGTTATACCTAGCACATTCGTCTTGAAGCCTATTTGCTAAGATCTTCATGAAGAGCTTGCCAAAAGTGTTAAGGAGGGCAATAGGCCTATAGTTTTTGATTGCTGTGTAGTCGTCTTTTTTGGGTTTCAGTATAATGACGGTAATCGATTCCTTTAGCACTGCAGGCCAGTGTCCTACGTTCATGATGCCGTTATTGATACGGTTTATGATTCTCTGAGTTAATGTTACAAGCTGAGATGCTTGTTATTAATCAGGTCCTCAGTAGTATACACAGTTTGACTGTTAATACTAAGCTGACGCTTAGCTTGTATTCCAGTAGTACTTATACAAAGACAGGAAGGTCCCCTGATAGTGGGATGCGTAATCTACAAGTCCCCAGATACCAGGACGCGTAAGCTATGGCGCAATACTGATATCATATGGTATCATAAGGTTAATAAGCATGAGTAAAAGGAATGTGTAATCGGACAAGATATAGTCCGAAGTAAGAGTAATCATAATGTAGTAAGAAGGAAAATAAGTGGTCAACTGTAACAGTTATAGAATCGCAATACTTGGTCAATCAGGGAGGGAACACATTTCTTGAGGTCTGCCCAGGTAACCCCATCTGGGCCAGGGGCCAAGGAGTTGGATGTGCCGCCTAGCGCCTCCATGACCTCCCTCTCAGAGATGGGGCACCAGTCTCTTTCCTCCGACTCTGGCAGGTTATTTATAAAGTCCCAATCCGGGTCGCAACCGGCTGACTTGTGGAATTGTTGGTCAGCTACTTCCCATAGGGTGTCCACACTAGTGATTGGTTTGTTGTCGACGTGAATTTGGATAGTGGGAGGGTGACTGCGAGGTCCTGTCCATTTGACGGCTTTCCAAACATCCCCTTTGCCTTCGTATTCCGCGAGCTTTCTGTTGTAGAACTCTTGCCTGGCTTTCCTGATAGTGGACCTATACTCCTGCCTATTGTCGCGAGAGTTGAGGGACTCAACTGCGTCTTTCGCCTCCTGGCACTCATCGGTCCACCATAGAGTTGGGTTGCTTTTGGTTGCAGGGGTTGTGGCGTATTTGTGGAATATTTGGTCGATGTTCTTCTTCAGGGTGTTGGCGCTCTCCTCAACTTCTTGTGCGTTGCTGGGGTCTTGAAGGCAGAACCCGATGCCCCCCAGGTCTTCCAGGTACAACTTGTAATTTTCTTCCTCATTGTCACGTTTGATGAAAGGTTTTCTAGGGACGCTGTCCTCGCCGTCAGTACTTACTTGTACGTGGACTTGTTGATGGTCGCTAGCAGCCTTGATCGTCCAGTACCGGCAGCGGTCGACCAAATGGGCGCGGATGAAAAAGAGATCAATAACGGAAGATGAACCTCTCCCATTGTTGAAGGTCGGGGTGTCCCTTTGCATGACCAGCTCCAAGTTGGCATCTGTGGTAGCTTTGATGAGTTTGGCTGCGCTTCTGGGTCCGTTTGAAGATCAATGGCTGTCCCACATATTGGAGTGGATGTTGAGATCACCCATAATGGCATAAACATCTAGGACGCTCGGGAGGTTCCGCACGAGTGCTTTAAGCGAGGAGTTATCGTCCCACCTATGTGTTCCTGAGTTGTTGTTGTAAACATTTATGACTGAGAGGGTAAGCCCTGAACTCCTATTCTCCAACATGGTGAGCAGTATATTTCTATCATTAAATAGGGCGTGGTCAGTGTAAATGATGTAGTTGGAAGCGAATGATCTGTTTATATAAGTGACGACTTGGGTATCGTTGAAGAGATTAAAGGAGTGTAGGCATATCCAACGGGGGTGTTGAACGGTGCCCCACTCCTCGTCGCCCTTCGGGTTTGTGAGAGATGGGATGTTTTTGACTATAAAGAATGGTGCTTCTTGAATGCATATGATGTCCATATTGTTTGAGTGCTTTTCTAAGAGGCCATGGAGGTCGCCTCTGGATTTCCGAATATTATGAGATATGAAATTCGTATTATACATGATTAGTTTGATTTCCTGGCGTGGCCAGCGGTCTCTTGTTGCTTGCTCATTTTGCGTCGTTCATCTGCTCTTTTGCGATACATTTCTGATATGAAAGCCACATCATTGCGCTTGGTGTAGTACTCGCAGTCCGGACTGGATGTGGAATGCTTCTTATTGCAGTTAATGCACAGCTGAGTGCTGCATTCCTCGCCCGTGGTGATGCAGGTTTCACAGTACATTGCGTGTTGTCCTGTAGGATGCCTACCAGCACATTTAGCGCAGATGGAGACCGAGCTTCTGCAATTAAAGGTTGTGTGGCCCCAGCGGCAGCAGTTCGTGCATTGAGGGGTGGAGTCTTTGTTCCACCACTTCCTGCATCGACAGAACTTGCCGTTTATGTAGATGGTGGTGTTTTCAAGTTTCTTGGCTGTAGTCGCATTCTTGTCATCTACGAAAGTGACTTTAACGACAGCGGACGGGCCAATATCCTCATAAGCGTTAGCTTTGATGAAAACCGGATTTCCATGGAAGACAACGTCTTGCCATGCCGGGTTCCTCTTGAGGGCGTCTTGAATATCTTCTGGGTTGCATTGCACTCTGCCTAGTTTCCTGGTGGGTACCGCCAAGAATTTGACTGAGGATGTGGTCGGCCTGTCTAGAAGCTCGAATTCCCCATCGTTCATGTGGAATTCTTCTCTAAGGGCCCTGACAATGCCGTCTTTATCATTGATGGACTCCTTGAAGACGATCTTGAACTTGTCACGGAATGTCCAAGATACCCCTATGGCCTCATTATTGTGGTCCGCCACCAAGGTGTGGCTTTTGCTAACCCCGGTGTTAATATCTGACAAGAGCATGCGTTCGCTCTTGGATTTGAGCGTCACCATGTCCATAGGATCCTTTATATGGAAGACTAGCTCATTTCATCGAGAACCTATGACCAGTTTGGGAAATTCCTTCTTTTTGCGGACTTGATGCCACTCTTCTTCGTTTCCACTGAGGATATCCTCATCAACACGAGCCTTGCCTTTACCCTTGGCGGGGTTTCTGTCTGAGTTTTCACATCCTTCTTGGCTATGTTTGCGTAGGACGGGGTAGAGGATTTACTCTCCTTAGACTTCTCGTTTTGTTTTGTTTGCCCAAGCTCATAGGCTGTTTTAAGTGCTTTGTCCATAGTTAAACCCGAAAAAGTGGACTTTAATACAGCCGCGTCCTTAACGATTTTGCTAAAATTAATGACTGGTGGCTTAGGCTTGTTAATTTTGCTTAGTCTTTCTGTCAAGTCATCATTTTCTTTCTTGATGTTTGTAAAAATATCCGCCTTTTTGATGAGCATTAAATGGCTGTCTGGTAACATGCTCAACTTGATGGCGCTAGCTTCTCCTACCAGGCCTTCAATGAGAACTCCGGCCAATTCAATAACATCCTTCTCCCATCCTTCTCTTGTCTTGTCCATGCGTACCACGACTTCTTCAGCGATGGCTCGGATGTTGTTCAGGCCGTCTATCAACATGGGGTCGGACAGTTTCCCAGTGTAGCTTGTACCTTCACCTTTAGCGACGTTTACAGTTGGCCTCTCCTTACGACCTGCAAGAGATGCTTGTCTTGCAATTTCGAGATCTTTCTGCAGCTGCAGCTCAGCTTCCTCCTTGAAGGCGGCTTTGTAGTTCTCGTCCGCCACCCATTCAATGGCTTTGGCTATGTCCGTGCTCCTCTGCTTTTCCCATTCCCGCCGTGTGTATTCCTCCCTTTCTTTTTTAGCTAAGGCCACAGCGACTTGCTCCGCTTTCTCCTTTTCGAGCTTCTCCACGAATTCTTTTTCCTTCTGATATTCAATTTCATAGGCTCGCATTTGTTCTTCTTCCCATAGCCTCATGCATACGGCGTTCTCCTCGTATTCCTTCATTCTTTTCTCCAACTCGTCACCTGCTAGTTTCCACAGGAAGCGTTTCCATCCCCAATTAGCAGCCATGACTTCTGCCTCATAGTCGGGGATCTTTCTACCAGACGATTTAAACTCGATGAGTTTTACTTTTTCAAGGATGATGGGGGGAATGGCCATGGGGCGGTTTATTCCTCCACCAAATTCATTGGCGTCTTGAGAAGATTCCTGGCTGGACAAGATCGACTGTCATTTCCCTGCCCTAACCTCTTCGACCCTTAAGTCTATTTCGTCTCTGGATAGGCCAAAGTTCTGTATCCTGGACATGAAGATTGGTGGCTCCTCATGTTCTTGTACTTCATCGACTTCCTCCTCATTGTCCACGTTCATACCGTACTTTTTCTCCGTGACCTCTTCTTTTCTTGCTTTTAACCTATGTCCGTAATTATGGACTGGCACAGCGATTCCTTGATTTGACTTTTCCTTCCTTTGGCGGAGGTTAAGTCTTTCTTCCGCGAGAGGCTAGGTGACAGTATGGTGCGTGGGGAGGTGTCAATGTCCAACGGCGCAGGTGTCTGAGAGCTAGGGACTTCTTCCATCCCAGAAAGGGAGCCCAACTGAACTTCTGTCTGCGAGCTGACCCTTCCTGCAGTTGTATCCTGATCGACATCTTCTGTCAGCAAGCTTACGCTTGCATTGTCAATCGAGACATCTTCCGCCGGCAAGCTCGCGCTTGCTTTGTCTCTACTCGAGGTGCTACCCTTTCCTTTTGTCAGGACACTTTCCCTCACTGGGGTGAGGGGGGATAAGGACCCTAGGTCCTTGTGCTCCGTCTTGGGGCTTACCTTGGCCCTTGTTTTCATTCGTCTGTTGTGGATCTCCTCGAGTTCCTTCTTAACGTTGCTGATGATCTCATCCTTGACCATGAAGTCACCTGCTGGGAAAAAACGTGGCGGAATATCACCACGCCCCTCCAGTGTTTTCGTACCTAGGATAGTAATCCATATGTTTCCAGTGTTTACCCCATTGTACTGTCTGTAGAACTCCGGTACCATTCTGAGGGATGCTATGCAATCTTCCAGAAGATCGCCATTGTCCCTAAGCTTGGCAACGCGAAAGTTGTGCGCTACTGTCTGCCAGTATTTAAAACCATTGAAGTGAACTCCTTTTGGAGTGCAGGCTAGTTCTGCAATGGAGTCGCCTGATTCGCTCAGATCCGAGAGCTGCTCCAGGTCTTTGATTTCTTTAGGGATATTTTGGTCTTTAAAGTTTTTGAGTAGGAAAGAGAAAATGGGAGAAGCGGCTTCATCTTCTGAAGCCATGGCCAAACACGTGCTGTAACCTGGGCCTTTCTTTCTAGTTGCCACAGGTAACTGGGGTGTAAGAGGTTAATGTTTGGGTTTTTTTTTTTTTTTTTTTTTTGAATAGCATTGTGGATTTTGTTGCGGTATGTAAATACAAGTAGGCGTGCAGTGCTATGTAGGAATGTTGTAAACTGAGTTAAATCAACCTAGTAGTTAAGTCCTATGTGTGCGAGTGTTATGGTGCCCTATAGCTTATGTCGTTTTTCATGGAGGCTCTGGGGGCGCGTCCTCGAAAGTGAAGGCTGTAGGATTAGTACGTAAGAAGGCTAGAATTCTATCTGCACTGTCTTTGCCGTGAGTGTCCCCTATTGATAAATGCGAGCGGTACTTAGCGCATGTGAACAATACATGTCGTCGGGTTTGGACCTCGGGCGCACATGCAGGGCATTCTATGTCCATGTGGGGGAAGAATCTTGACCTATATTCGCCTATGGGCCCATGATTAGACACCGTCCTAGTGAATCTTGCAAAAGTAGTTATATCATCGTCCGCGGCTGCCATGAGGTTTTTGCCGTCTGTCCCCTTGAAGGATATATGTAGTCCCTTTTTCTTTTGTCTGATCCTGAACATGTTCCTGCTATGCGGTATGCGTTTCATTTCCTCTTCCCATGCTTCTTTCAGGAGTCTAAGGCTGCCTCCCTTCGTGAGCACTGTTATGTTGCTTGTGTCTCTCCCCATGTTGGCTTTGTCATCCGCTAAGTCGTTGCCGAGGATTCCGCTGTGTCCTGGGCACCATGTGAATGTCCATCTGACTTGTGGCGCTATTTGGTGGGTACGTCTGATCGAGTCCGAGATGCTAATCGAAGCGTTTTGGTATTCGTGATTGCTGCAGTTGGTGGCCATTCTGACCGCTTCCTTGTTGTCGCATATGATGAAAATTCTTTTCTCCCTCTGAACGGAGGAGGAACAGTATTGGGCTGCAGCCGCTATGGCGTCTAGTTCGGTGTGGAATGAGGATCCTCGGGCGGACGGTCCATGAGCCCGGTGGACGACTTTATTGCTGGAGAAAACCACCACACCCCATCCGGCTTTGTTGTCTGATAACGATCCATCGGCAAAGGCTACAAGATCCCCGCTATTGAGCCATGACTGGATTTCTTTCTTTCTGGCAGCGAGCCATTTATTGAAAGAGTCGTGCTTGCTCTTAGGTGGGCTAGATGCATCTACTCGGAAGACGTGAGGGATGGTATCGGTGATACGGCGCCCTCGCATGGTGTGTTCGTGACCTCTTGAAGAGGTGTTCATTATGTCCTGCTGAGTCCATGAGTCCATTTTGAGAGTGCGCCACTTGCCTCGGAGACCTCCCATGATGAATATGGGGTTGAATAGGACTTGCCATATGGTGTGAGATTCGCCTGAATTGCTGGTGGACAGAAAGAAGCTGGCTTGCATCTTGTTGAGCGTAAATTTTAGGGGGGGGAGTCCCGACAGAATGTATAGGCTTGATAGAGGAGTGGTCTTGAAACCCCCTGTGATCCATCGGCAGGTGTCGTGATAGACAAAGTTCATTTTGCGTAGGTTATCCTGGCATCCGGTTCCGTTCTCTCAGTACCACAGCTGGCAGCCGTATGAGAGGATGGGCATAACTGCCCCCTTGAAGACCTGCACGCGCGTCGTTGGCTTGATCCCTCGGACCGAGTTGCCCAGCATGCGCAGGCTCCTAAGTAATGATAGAGATTTGTTAATGTACGTATTCACATGAAAAGAGAAAGAAAGGGTAGGATCAAAGAAAAAACCTAAATATCTCCATGTTTCTTTCGGTCGTATTGTTGCTTTACTTCCCCTGAACTCTAGGGTTATAGATGGGAGGAGGGGAGGGTGAAGGAAAGAGCGGCCCCTCTTTGAGGTGTCGTAGGCAAGAAAATGGAAAACTTCCATTTTGGACGGCTTGATGAGGAGTCCTATACATGCCAAGGTGCTGGCTAGGGCGTTAAACATGATTTGAAGGGCGGCGCAATTAGCGAAAATAGAGGGCGAGGAGACGACAAGAGTGCAGTCGTCGACGTATACCATAAATGTCTTTTTGCTTCCTACAAGGTGGTCCGTGATGAAGTGAAGCGCGGCGGCTAGGTATAGCAGAGATGATGGGCGACAGCCCGTCTCCCTGAGGAGTACCATCTTCGCACCTAAATGACTGTGATGTTAGGCCGTTCCATAAGAAGTTTGTTGTTCTTTCGTCCATGAAGGATGACATGAATTTGCTATATCTGTGATTAAACCCAAACGAGGTAAGTAAAGACTCAAGCATCGAATGCTTGATTGATGGAAAAAATTGTGCTATGTCCACTGCGAGGGTGGACATATAGCAGCCGAGCTCGCGAGCCCTACATATCCATTCTGTAAGAAAAATGCCCGCGTGAGTAGTGGAATGGGCGCTAACACCCCCGAATTGATGAGGATGGAGGATATTGTATCTTGAGCACTCGTCCTGCATTCTATTTGCCAAGACTTTCGTGAAGAGCTTGCCAATAGTGTTCAGAAGAGCGATGGGCCTATAGTTCTTGATGGTCGTGTAATCGTCCTTCTTAGGCTTCGGGATAATGACCGTGGTAGATTCTTTCAGTGTTGAGGGCCAATAGCCTACGTTCATGATAGCATTGTAAAATCTGACGAGTTGGTCGAGTAGCGCCGGGGCGCAGAGCTTCAGGTCGGCCCACGTAACGCCGTCAGGTCCCGGAGCTGATGAGTTTGATGTCTTTTGAATGGCTTCCATGACTTCTGCGTCTGAGATGGGCACCCAATCCCGTTCGTCTTTGGTTGGTAAGCTGTGGATGAAGTCCCAGTCAGGGTTGCAGCCAGATGCCTTGT
This sequence comes from Amanita jacksonii TRTC168611, assembly GCA_000497225.1. Lineage (NCBI taxonomy): Eukaryota > Fungi > Basidiomycota > Agaricomycetes > Agaricales > Amanitaceae > Amanita > Amanita jacksonii. The sequence continues at coordinate 5,897 of AYNK01001670.1, read as the reverse complement.
GAAACTGCTGATTGGCTACGTTCCAAAAGGTTGCTAAATTCGTGATTGGAAGGTTGTTGTGGTGGACTTGGATGGTTGGAGGAGCTCTCCTCGGTCCTGTCCATTTGATGGCGTCCCAAACGCTTCCTTTGCCTTCGTACTCCGTGAGTCTTTGGTTATAGAAACTTTGACGAGCTTTTTTGATGGCCGCCCAATATTCCTGTCTATTGAAATAGGAGTTGTTGCTTTCAACTGCATCCTTGGCCTCTTGACATTCGTTCGTCCACCACAGCGTTGGGTTACTGTTATTTGTCGGAGTTTTGGCATGTTTGCTGAAGATTTCCTGTATTCGTGTCTTGAGGATTCTTGCGCATTCTTCCAGTTCTTCTGCGTTACTGGGGTCTTGTAGGCAGAACCCGATGCCCCCCAGGTCTTCCAGGTATGCCTTGTAACTTTCGTCCTCACGGTCTCATTTGATGTATGGCTTTCGAGGGACATTGCCGTTGATGTCGGTATCTATTTGAATATGGACGTGTTTGTGGTCGCTAGCAGCACTGGATGTCCAGTACCTACAATGGTCGGCTAGGTGGGCATGTAGGAATACGAGGTCGATTACTGAGGTGGAACCCCGCCCATTGTCGAAAGTCGGGGCGTCCCTCTGAGAGACTAATTCTAAGTTGGCGTCAGAAGTGGCTTTCATGAGGCGTGCTGCGATTCTGGGTCCGTTTGAGGTTCGATGGCTGTCCCACACGTTGGAGTGGATGTTGAAATCGCCCGTAACGATGTGAATATCCAGGACGCTTGGGAGGTTCCACACAAGCGTTTCGAGAGATGGGTTGTTTTGACGTCTGTGTAAACCTGAGTTATTATTGTATATATTCACGATCGAGAGGGTGAGCCCCGAACTCTGGCTCTCAAGCGTGGCGAGCAGTACGTTCCTGTCATTAAAAAGAGCGTGATTAGTGTAGATGATGAAGTTTTTAGCGCATTTTTGATTAATATAGGTTGCGACTTGGGTGTCGTTAAAAATGGGGAAAGAATGAATACATATCCAATGCAGATGTTGGACGGTACCCCATTCTTCGTCACCTTTGGGGTTAGTGAGGGATGGGATATGTTTGATCAGAAAAAAGGGTGCTTCTTGTATGCATATGATGTCCGTATTGTTTGCGTGCTTTTCTAGGAGGCCGTGGAGGGCGCCTCTTGATTTCCGTATATTATGTGATATGATGTTTTGGATAGACATATTTACGTTGACATCCTGGTGCGGCCAGCGGACTCAGATGCCTTGTTAGACTTGCGATGTTCGTCTGCTCTTTTATGGTACATTTCCGATATAAAGGCGGCGTCATTGCGTTTGGTAAAGAATTCGCACTCCAGGCTTGAGGCCGTATGCTTCTTGTTGCAATTGACACACAGGGCGGTGGCGCAGTCCTCGCCTGTGGTGATGCACATCGAACAATACATGGCGTGTTGAGCTGTTGGGTGACGTCCCGCGCATTTGGCACAGATGGAAACGGAGCTACGGCAATTGAAAGTGGTGTGGCCCCACCTGCAGCAGTTAGTGCATTGGGGCGTGGAGTCCTTGTTCCACCATTTGCGACAACGGCAGAATTTCCCATTAATATAGACTGTGGTGTTTTCCAGACGTTTCGCAATTGTAGCGTTTTTATCGTCCACGAAAGATACCTTGACTACCGCAGCCGGGCCTAGGTCTTCGTATGCGTTCGCTTTAATAAACACGGGGTTGCCATGGAAGACAACCTCTTGCCAGGCAGGATTTTTCTTAAGAGCGTTGATGATATCTTCCGGAAGGCATGTAAGACCCCCCATTTTCTTGGTGGGAACCGCCAGGAACTTGACAGACAATGTAGTCGGTCTGTCGAGGAGTTCGAAATCTTCATCCATTTGGAATTCTTCGCGCAGTGCCTTGACGATGCCTTCTTTGTCGTTTATCTGTTCCTTGAAGATGATCTTGAACTTATCTCTAAAAGTCCAAGCTACTCCGATAGCCTCGTTGTCATGGTCCGCCACGGATGTATGGCTCTTGGTAACTCCTGCGTTGATGTCCGACAATAGGAGGCGCTCGCTCTTGGACTTCAAAGATAGCATGTCTGAGGTGTCCTTGACGTGGAAGACTAATTCATTTTTCCTAGAACCTATGACTGGTTTCGGGAAGTCCTTCTTTTTCTTGACTTGCTGCCATTCTTCTTCGTTGCCGCTTAGGATGTTGTCGTCAATCCTTGTGTTGGCCTTGCCTTTGCCTTTATTTTCCGGCCTCAGTTTGGGTTTGTCGCTACGAGCGGCATCCAAGGGTTTAGCGCTTGATGATTTGGTGATGTTAGCATATGAGGAAGGGGAGGCGTTATTGTCTTTGGTGTTGTCCTTCTTTTTGGATTGGCCGAGCTCGTACGCTGTTTTGAGTGCCTTATCCGTAGTAAGGCCTGAAAAGGTAGATTTAAGGACAGTGGCATCCTTTACAATCTTGCTAAAATTGACAACTGGAGGTTTAGTCTTATTGGACTTATTGAGTCTCTCAGAAAGGTCGTCGTTCTCCTTCTTCATGTTCGTAAAAATGTCTGCCTTCTTGATTAGCATTAAGAGGCTGTCCGGCAGCATACTTGATTTTATAGCACTGGCTTCCTCAACAAGTCCTTCAATTAAGATTCCTGCCAAGTCGATTACGTCCTTCTCCCAGCCGTCGCGGGACTTGTCCATGTGTGAAACGACTTCTTCTGCAATGGCTCTGACATTGTTATGTCCGTCAACCAACATGTGGGCATTGGATCGTCCTGCAGAGCTAGTTCCTTCTCCTTTCGCAATATCTCTGGCCGGGCCCGCCTGGCCCGCTAATGAAGCCTGTCTAGCTATCTCCATGTCTTTCTGGAGTTGAAGCTCTGCTTCCTCCTCGAATGTGGCCTTGTAACTTTCTTCTGCCGCCCGCTCGATAGCCTTGGCTATGTCGGAATTTCGTTGTTTTTCCCACTCTCTGCGGGCATAATCTTCTCTTTCCTTCTTTTTCGCAGCCGCCGCCGCTTGGTCCGCTTTGTCTTTTTCCAATTTTTCAACGAATTCCTTCTCCTTCTGGTATTCAATTTCGTATGCACGCATTTGTTCTTCCTCCCAGAGCCGCATGCGGATAGCATTTTTCTCGTATTCCGCCATCTTTTCCTCCAGATCAGGGCCCGTGAGTTTCCAAGGGAAGTGTTTCCATCCCCAGTTGACGGCCATGACCTTAGCTTCAAAGTCGGGAATTTTCCGACCAGACGATTTGAGCTCGATAAGTTTAACTTTTTCTAAAATGATGGGGGGGATGGCCATGGGGCAATTTATCCCTCCGCCAAGTTCATTGGCATCTTGCAACAACTCCTGACTGGACAGGATGGTTTGCCGTTTACCTGCTCTGACCTCTTCAACTCTCAGGTCAATTTCGTCTCTGGATAGACCAAAGTTTCTTATATTTGACATGAAGATAGGCTGTTCGTATTGTTCTCCTTCTGCATCGTCCGCGAGTGCGAGCGCAGGTTTAACGTTTGCATTGGCGTTATCGACGTTCATCCCGTATTTCTTGTCCATGACTTCCTCTTTGCGAGCCTTGAGTTTGTCCGTGACAATGGACTGTCGCAAAGCCTCTTTAATGTTGCTTTTCTTCCCTTTAGAGGGTGATGCCTCTTTTTTCCTAGACAAGCTAGGCGACAGCATAGTTTTGGGGGAAGCGTCGATGCTCAGCGGCGCTGGAGTTTGGGAACTAGGGACTTCTACTGTCCCGGAGGGGGTTTGCAACTGTTCTTCTGTCTGCGAGCTGACGACGCCCGCAGTTGCGCCCCATGCGACATCTTCTACGGGCAAGCTCGCGCTTGCATTGTCGGGTGAGACATATTCTGCTGGCAAGCTTGCGCTTGCTTTGCCTCCACTAGGGGCGTGAACCCCCTCTTTTGATGGGACAAAATCCCTCACAGGAGTGAGGGGGGACAAGGATCCGAGATCCTTATGGTCTGTCTTGGAACCTACCTTTGCCCTAGTCCTTTCTCTTTTGTCCCGAATGGCTTCAAGTTCTTTCTTAACATTGCTGATGATTTCGTCTTTGACTGTGAAGTCACCAGCTGGGAAAAAGCGTGGAGGCAGCTCGCCACACCCTTCAGGCATTTTAGTGCCTAATATAGTAATCCAAATAGTTCCAGCATTGACGCCGTTATACTGTCTGTAGTATTCCGGCACCATCTTGAGCGATGCGATGCAGTCTTCCAAGAGGTCACCGTTGTTCCTAAGCTTAGTGACGCGGAAGTTATGAGCTATGGTTTGCCAATATTTGAACCCGTTGAAGTGTACTCCTTTCGGAGTGCATGCGAGTTCTGCGATAGAGTTGCCCGATTCGCTCAATTCTGAGAGCTGCTTGAGGTCTTTGATTTCTTTGGGGATGTCATTGGATAGAAACTGATCAAGGAGGTAAGAGAAAATGGGAGAAGTGGCTTCATCTTCTGAAGCCATGACCAACACGTGTTATAACCAGGGCCTTTCTTTCTAGTTGCCTCGGTAACTTGGGTGGTATGGGATGGTTTATGTGTTAAGTATGAGATTTAGTATGAGAGTGAGCTATTGTGGATTTTGCTTGGATTTTTAAAAGATTTATTGAAAATAGAAGGTAGTAGTTCAGAGGAAAGAAAGGTGTTAATGTTTGGGTTGTAATAGCTTTACTGTGTATGATAGCTAGTAGGATTTTTGCTTGATTTTTAAAAGAGTTTATTTGAAAAGGGAAGATGATAGTTCAGAGGAAAGAAGGGTGCCCAGCATTGCTTTGTCACTTCTGGTTGAGTTGAATGAGATCAGATGGTAAAGAGTGCACCTTAAAGAAAGGGTAAGCCATGTTGGTAGCAGCGTGTTTTTCTCCACAGTTGATGCATGATATTGTGTGAGAACATGTCGTGGTCATGCAGACCTGGATATGAGTGGCATGCATGAAGGAATGGTGACAACCACTACAAGTGGTGCAGTTGGGGGGTGGGGAGTGGCAGTTGAAGGCAGTATGACCCCAGCAAAGGCACTGGCATGTGGTGGAATACACAAGTTGTATGGGCACAATTCTGCTGAATACATACCATTTTTATTAATAGATAGCAGTTAAAAAAACATTGGCAACATGAGTAGGTTTCTACCCCCTGAAGTGGAACAGATTTCTGGTCTGCTACATTGCCACTTGGCCATAATGCCTTGCTGAGAAGAACTTGGTACTTATCATGTGAGGTATTTGTGTCCAAAAATTAGTGTAGTATGCCAGATTCAAACCCTATACCCTTTGAGTGGAATAGATTAGCAACATCAGGACCATGCATATTGTAATGGAGTACAAAAAAGTAGGCTCTTGACACCAGTAGGTTTTGATCCTACACCTGTTGAAGGGAACAGAATTGAAGTCTGCCGCATCTCCACTTGGCTATTGCACCATGAATGAAAGACCTGGGTATTTCTACCTGAGAGAAGTCCATTCCAAAAATAGTATATAAGATTTGATCCCTACAAAGGGATAGATTAGCAATGTCACTCATCCCAGTGAAGCATCTACTGTATGTTGTGTAAAATTGGACAAAATCTACAATTAGTCACTCCCAGCTGGATGATCACATGGGATTAGCCGTGATCCTGATGAATCATCATGAATCATCATGATCCTGCATGATCCTGCATGATCCCCCATGATCATTCAAGTCCCATATGTCTGCATTGTATACATAGATTACAATTTGTTTGTAAAGAATCCATCATGCTCAACACAATAAACAAAAAAAATTTCTATTCTCCTTGTCATCAATCCCACCTTCAAACAGTATCATGCCTCTTATCAGCCAGGTTATGTTGCCACCACATGCAAAGTGTACACAATGCCCTTGCCACCAGGCTCTCTTTGGTGATCAATACAGCAC
>AYNK01004074.1:0-28057 GCA_000497225.1 Amanita jacksonii TRTC168611 | reverse complement strand
TTGCTACCTGAGAGCCGTACCCAAGTGACCAAAACATCTGCCATCTTGTTCCCCTGTATCCCTTCATGACCTGGGCACCATACCATCTTCCAGGTGACACCCAGCATGCACTCATGTGTTATGGTCACTTGGGTAAAGTCTCTCAGGCAGCAACAAGGGCTCCTGGACAATAGGCAAGGAAGGGGTCTCGGTTCTCAAGCGAGGGTTGCACTAGGCTATGACTTGATGTTGTATCCCTCCTGTAGTGGAGGCGTCTAACTTAGCAGTGACAAGGCAAGCTCAAGGAGGGGAGACAATGATTGTATACAAAGCTGAGGAGCTAAGGGAGAATACATGGGGTTTATATAGACAGCGGAATGCTACATATGGAAGGGGACACGTCAGCAGAAAGGATGCATCAGCTATCCCAATAAGGAAAGGGATGTGTCAGCATAATGGAAAGGACACATCATCATTCTAGACAAGTCTGTGAAGTCTGAGGACTTAAGGAGAATGTCTGTGAATGTTCCAGAAGGGTGTAGAACATTCCATAATATGCCATAAAAGGAAATCTAATGAAATGAGAAGGGATAAGTAAAGTATAGTAATGGAATGCATAGAGGAAAATGAATGGGGCCTATAGTTCGTAACATCATGGATGCTCCTTATACCAAGAATTGGTGTTGTGACACCCATAAATCATCCAAATGTGTTAGGAGATAGCCCTTGTTACTCTTATACATATCTTGCTGCTGTCTATGTTGAACAACTTTGGCCTCAGAAAAAAAAAGTTTCATAAAGTCTTTATATAGTATGTTTTTCCCACAGGGAGGGGGAGGGTAATGACTAACGACAAATCGCTTAACAAAATTTTCTGACCCCCGTTTATTTTTTAGCGGAATGGCTACCCTTGTGACTCTCAAGTCTGATCCCGTGACCATAGTGACCACCGCTATTATTTAAAGGAATGTTTTACTATCACAGTCCATACACCCAGCAATAACAAGCGAGATGTCGGAGACGAATGATCAGCCTTTGTGAGTGTACAAGGCCAAGAGCATTCGTGCTTACGTCTGTTTAAATCATCTTGCAGCCCGCGCATCGAGTTGCTGCCAGTGCCAGGCAACTTGAAGGACCGAAGTGCTAGATTGGGTTACATCATAGATGACGCTTTCCAGCGTAACTACTACGAGAACATGGGAACAGAGAGCGTCGTGGAAGAGGAAGACTATCGCAACCGATATGCGAAAGAAGCTATCGTGCGGCGTGCTATTCGACTGGCAAAATGTACTCCAGCAATTGTGCCCTTTAAAACGGATAAACCTGGAGAAGTGGCACTCTTCGCTTCATTTGCATCTCACAATCCTCATTATATTCACCGACGCCCCCCCACTGTCAGGGCACTAGCCAAATTCAAGGAGGTTTTGTTCCTAAACAAAGATCCTCAGTGGTATGCTTTAGGTATGTGCATCATTAGCGTTTCTCGCATAGCACATATTGCTTACCTCCATATCCAGCGTAATGCCACCCGGATATGTCTTTTTCGAATTGTGTACAATAAACGATCCAGCTTTATGTCGTGATGCGTAATGATCTATGTTCGCTTCAAACACAGATTCATCGTTGCTGCTGTAACTTGAAAACATAGCTGGTCGTCTTCGCTTATGCTTCACTGTAGCCTCTACGAGCGTAGCTTTCGCCTTTTTATTTTTTGTTTCGATTCGCTTGTCCTGCTGCCGAGCGAACTCTCCCCGAAGAGGTTGTCGCTGTCATGGCCTAACGCTGTAGAGATGAACGTTTAGGATGGATGCATTATCATTGAAATTTGAGACACATACGGTTTCGGATTGGTGGCCGTAATACTTCTAAGTGTGAACACAGCTCTGGCTTATCTAATCCGTGGCTAACACTACAAGCATGGGGCAGACTCGTGAACGCATAGACGCGAACCCTATCCGAATTAGAAATCCTTACCGGTAGTTGGCTTGCTGCGGAACTGCTAAGATGAAGGCTGTCTGGCACGTTTTGAAGCCATGGGAGTTGGAAAGGCTAGAAGTCCAGTTAAAAAACCGTGATTTCACGAGCGGGTTCCATCCATTCAAATGTGGATCATGTCATCGTATGTATCTATGGGTTGCGTGGACGGGGAGTGGAGGACCTGCTGGTCATCTCGAATCCGCACTGAGAAGCAAGACGTCCTCCGAGCCTTTGTCTTCTTCATGGCTCAAAGGGCATTTAGACTTATGCATAGGTCGTAACGCGTAACTCGCGGATCGCGGCAACGAACGTTGGCCGCTCTTCAGGTACCGTGTCTCTAACGCATTTCATCAGGCTCCAGCTCACTGGTGTGTTACTACTTTTGCAGCATTTGACACAAACTTTGGCAAGACAAAAACGACTTAAGATGCCTCCTTGGTCTTTTACCACGACCATCGTATTACTTTTCGACGTTTAACAGTCCGGGTCTACTTCTTTTAGGCTATCTGAGGGCTCAGGCCCACTGTACTGTTGCTGCCAAACCTTGCCCCTGCGTCTTAGGACGCCAACACCGTTACACGTGTAGGCATTCTTCACTCACAAGCGAACCCAGGCTTTCGAGCCTCTTGCGCAATTCACACGACTGCTTGCGTCTACGCTCCCCTGGACGCCATACCTATTATTACCGGCCCACTATGGGTCGACGAAAGAAATCGAAGGGCAAGAATACGCCCTCTGCCCCAGAAACCAACGAGGCACACATCTGCTCACCACATTGCATCCAGTCACGACTGCGCAGCCTCTGGCTGTGTCACTATGCACGAATACGGCCACCGCCCGGCCATAAAATATTATATCTCCCAATCCACCACCATCACCTTCTCTGTTGTCGCCGCTAATGTCGGCCCAAAGAGGTTCCGCAAAATAGACGAGCGCTTCGCTTGTCTACACCATATCCTCGATGACATCGCCGAGCCAGCCGAAATTCTGGTCTCTCTAAACACTCCCTTTCGTCGTCACCCGATTGACGACCAACACGGCAATGCCCGCTATCAAACGATCCCCAACTGGAAGCAGATCGCCCCTCCTACTCCCTGGGCAGTTCAATCACGAATTGCCGTTTTCCTCAACAATCGCATAAGCGAAGAATTTGATGTCACCACATTCTTTCTGGACACTTCGGCCAAAACAAGACCTTATCCCTTGTTAGGCAAGAATATTTCTGGCCCAACCTTTGCACCTTTGTCCAAGACTATTGCAACTCATGCACCATGTGCAAGCACTTTAAGTCCCAATGCCACAAGCCCTATGGAACCCTCCAGCAGTTGCCTATCCTGGAATGACCCTGGAACTCCATCTTGATGGACTTCATTGAATGCCTTCCCTCCTCTGGTGACTATACTGCCATTCTCATTGTGGTTGACTGCCTAAGTAAGCAGGCCACCTTCATACCAACTACAGACACCATCACCTCTCTGGAGTTGGCCTGCCTATTTGTCACCCACATCTTCTCCAAGCATGGTGTCCCTTCCCATGTCACCTCAGACCACAGCTCTGAGTTTGTCTCTCAGTTCTTCCACTCCTTAGGCACAGCACTTGACATGAAGCTCCACTTCACCTCTGGTTACCACCCTGATGGTGATGGCCAGACTGAAAGAGTCAACCAAACCTTGGAACATTACCTAAAGATGTATTGCAACTATCAACAGGATGACTGGTCTCAACTCCTCCCCTTAGCCAAATTCACCTACAATAACTCCCCTAACACTTCCACCAGCATCTCCCCATTCTTCACTAACAAGGGCTATCACCCCAACATCACCATCTACCCAGAATGTGACTTGGCTTCCCAGCATGCTAGGGACTTTGCCATTGACTTGGACCAGCTCCACACCCAGCTATGTGAACAACTAGCTCTGGCTTAACATCAGTGCCAAGGACCTGCAGACTCCAGGCACACTCCACCTCCACTCCTCAAAGTTGGTGATCTAGTCTTCATCAAATCAGATCATATCTGCACCACTCACCCCTCAAAAAAGTTAGCAGAGAAGTACCTTGGCCCATTCAAGATTGTCACCCAGCCAGGCAGGCAGTCTTACACTTTGCAGCTCCCCAATCACCTCTGCAGTATCCATCCCATATTCCATGTCTCCCAACTTGAAACTCATACCCCCAACACCATTCCTAACTGAATGCAATCTCCTCCTCCTCCCATCACTGTCAAAGGTGACCTCAAGTATGAAATAGCTGAAATCCTCAACTTGAAGGTGGACAACCAACAGAGATCATGTAAACTCCTGTACTTAGTCCATTGGATGGGTTATGAAGGAACCAATGATGAGACCTCTTGGCTACTGGCTACTGAACTGGAGAATGCTCAAGATGCAGTTAACAATTTCCACCTCAAGTATCTGACTAAACCTGGACCCTTATCAAGACTCTAGGCACTCCTCACTCCTTAACTTTATCACAACTCTCTCTGACTTCAAGGCATCAAGACTTTAAGTCCAATTACAACAAGCAACAATGTATATGAATAAATAAGTGAGACTACAGACTCCCTCTTGACTCCACTCCCATCCCACTCCTTCCTTACTCTATCTGACTCATTAGCTCAAGATCAAGTCAACAACCTGTAGTTACCTTCATCCAACTCTTCTACCCTCACTTTACCTTTACCTTTTCCTTTACTCTTTTTCATCGGCCTTTCATTTTCCTCCATATCTTCTCCACTACTTTCCCTGCTTCTTTTCCTACTACTTCCTTCTTTGTCTCTTTCTTCTCAGCTTGTTTCCTCCATCATCTCTTGGAGATCCCTTCTCAGTCCACACACTTCCCCAGCTACTTTCTTCATCCACCTCTTCATCCACTCCAGCTCCACTTGCTGCTCCTCCTGGACTCTCACCAGGTTGCTCATCACCTCGGCCATCTGACCACCTCTCTCCCTTGACTCCAACACCAGCAGCTACAGCAAGCTGGTACTGGACTCCCCAGCTAACTCTGCATCAGGCCCGCAGATGGCCCCCAAGTTTACACAGCTAGAATGGACTTGTTAGAAACACCACCAGTACTCCACCATCACTTACCTATTGCAGGTCTTCCCTTGCATGATGTGCTGGTACTCCACATCCAGCTGCCAGTCTTCCCTCATCTCCCTTGCCATCTGCCTCTGCTCTTGATACAGTTTATGATTCACTGAGTTAATACTACAAGCTGAGAGGCTTGTTATTAATCAGTTGCTCAAAGTATGCACAGTTTGACTGTTAATACTAAGCTGATGCTTAGCTTGTATTCACAGTAGTATTTATACATAGGAAGGAAGTCCCCTGACAGTGGGACGTGTAAGCGATGGTGTCATAGTGGTATCATATGGTATCATATGTGAATAAGCATAGATAAGAAAGAATGTGTAATCGGACAAAGTATAGTCCGATGGAAGAGTAAGCATAAAGTAGTAAGAAGGAAAAAGAGCAGTCAATTGTAACAGCTCTGGCCTTTGCACCTGCATCAGTGCTACCTCAGACTCCTGAGACACCTCAGACTCTCCTTCATCCATCTCCACTGCTGGCTCCTCTGATCCATCATTGGTTGTGGGTGGCCTCCATGCATCTTCCTCTTGCTCTTTCCATCAACTCTCCTCCTCTGCCCTTATCTGAGCCTCCTCCTCTTCCTGCCTCCTTTGCTCCTCCTCCTCTCAGTGTCTTCACTCCTGCAGCTCCCATCTCCTCACTGCAATCTCTTGAGCCTGTCTCTTGGCCTCCTGCTGCACCTGCTTGGCCTCCTCAAGCTGTTGTTGCAGTTGTTCATCATTGACTTCATATTCGCTCATGGTTGGTGGGGGATGCACTTACACCAATAGAGACCTGCTTTTATAGGTGCAAAGCTTTGCCCTTGTTTGTTTGCTCAAGGTCCTCAGGGGTTCAGACCTAAGGGGGGAATACTGTCATGCTCTGGGTCACACCATCACAGTGTCACACTAACATCAAGACCATGTCACACATTTACACCAGACAAGCCATGGACTCTGTCCATACTCCACTCTCTTTTCTGTTGTTAAGTTCTTTCTTTGTTGACTCATCCATCTTACGTGTTCAGCTCATTCATCCCCTTCTGTCTTATATTGAAATATCATTTATCATTGCTATGTTACAATCTAAATACAATGTCAAGTCACAGCCTAGTGCAACCCTTGCTTGAGAACTGAGACCTCTTCCTTGCCTATCATCCAGGAGCCCTTATTGCTGCCTGAGAGACTTTACCCAAGTGACCCAATGGTAGTATAGAATAGTTAGAGTTGTATTAGAGCAAATGTGCTCTGCATTGAGTGCACAGAGGAATGATAATAAGAGTCTCACACAGGGATAGCACAGGACTGGAGTTATTTATTGCTCACACATGTGAAGTTATTTATACTATCTATTTATGTCCAATCACTGATCACTTTTATGTAAACTCAGCTGGAAGAGGCTGATGCTTGCCATGCAGCATACACTCTCAACAGTATACAATCATCATCTCCCCTCCTTGAGCTTGCCTTGTCACTGCCAAGTTAGACACCTCTGCTACAGGAGGGATACAACATCAAATCATAGCCTAGTGCAACCCTCACTTGAGAACCAAGACCCCTTCCTTGCCTATCATCCAGGAGCCCTTGTTGCTGCCTGAGAGACTTTACCCAAGTGACCATAACAGATGGGTCTCTCTAGAGAAACCTAGTGAGAAGAGCATCACCTGCCTGCCTGTTGATTCCTCTCTCTCCATCACTTGTTTTGTTGCCAGACTTTTTTTTTTTGCCTTGGTGTTGTATGATGCCCTGTGGGCCTGCCCAGCCAACCTGAACCTTTTCACAACACTTAGGGCACTCAACACAAAAATCTTCGCTATAGATTATCCTCTATATTCTTCATCAATCGTGACCCTACTCCACATCACATGTTTCATATTAACTACTGTACCTTTACTCTCAGAGCCATGAGTCTGAGGATAAGACAGCAGGTAGTACAAAGTCATCCACTACTTGAAAATCAACCATTCCTATGCTTCGTTCTGTTGCTATGGACGTCACGAAGCATCCTGTCAATGTATACACCTCGATAATACCAAAAGGGTAGGGGTGAGAAAATTTTTATAAGGCACTAACTCGGCCCCGCCCCCCGGGTCTCGGCATCTCGGGCCGGTTCCCCCTTGCATCAAGGTATCGTAGGCTTACAGTGACCCCTGTTCAACTAACCAACATGGGATGCCAGAATTCTGGGAACAACAAACTCAGGACAGCGCAATTACAGCTGACCTACAACGCAGCGGCAAGTGGTGGCACCACCAACTTGCACTTGCCTCGGACTGTATCGGTAACCTTGCTCGCAGCGTCGAAAATGCCGATGGCGACTGTACAGCCATTCAGAAGTTGAGGCAGGGGATAGTACATAATTCAAATCGTGGCTGCATATATAAATAGATAGGGTCAATAGTACGGATAATGGTTGTCTGATTAGCTGGGAAGGACTAGACAAAATGTTGCCACCGACGAGCAGAACGAAATGTGTTCTTGGCTCATCAATGCTAACCACCAGCTTTACCAAGCAATGCATATCCGCTACCTTGAGGTCCATGTAGCTAGGAGAGTTTTCAAAACCCGTCGCAACTATGTGTGTGAAGAAAAAATACCTTTCCGTAGCACCTCATACAATATGGGTCCCCATCATGATCACGCAAGCGACTGGAGTCGAGAACGGTGTTGCATTCCAAACAACGAAGGCAGGCTTTATGATATGCTTTACCCACTGCTTTAACCTGTGAAAAGACGTAAAACACAGCTTCATCAGTCTTACGTCACCACGCACTTGTTCGGCAAAGTAAACATTTTGACCGCATTTTGGACACAGGGGAGTATCCCCACCCCATCGCTTTGGAGAGGCTGACGAATTCCCGGTCAGGTTTACGCCCGCAAAATTGGTAGCCGACCGATTCAGGAGAGCACCGTAGCGCGTTCCCGTAGGCGTGGGCACTAGCCCAGCAGCCGGGGCGAAGGATCCTACGCTACGGTGGGAGTGGTGAGTTGGCCTAGGAGTGGGTGCTTGCCTTGTACCGATAGCGTTATTGTCCCCGGTGTGCGATCGTTGCAGAGGTACTGTATGTGGAACGTGTTCTTGTTCAGTGGCAGTATCAAGGGTGGTGTTTCGAGAGGGACTTAAAGCAAGCTGCTCGGTGGGAGGTGACGCCGATCCGCTAGCATATGAGTTCCCCCCTTCATCCTTGTCAAATGTCTTCCCAGGACCATTTCCATTCCGGGAAAAGGTAGGGGAGCGAAGTCCAGTGGAATTTGCTGCTAATGACCGGGTGGGTTTCAGTAGGGGAGGTGGGGGGTCCGTTCGCGTTGGAGAGGCTAAGCCAGGCGGGGAAGGTAAGGGCAGCTGAGTAGTTTTGATAGGAGATAGAGGAACATCTTCTCGACGAGGAAGATTTGCATGACGCAAGTCGCGCGTTCCAAAGTTCTTGATATGGCAGGTCTTACTGGAGATTCCTTGAGATAAAGAACTATGTGGATACAAAAATAATTACCAATATGGCTTGGAGAGTTATCAGCGCTGGTATTCACTGAAATCGGAGGACGGGGACTAACCAACTGATCGTGCTCTAAAAGCGTTCGTGAATCTAGCCTCTTGTTACAAATAGTACAGGCGAGGCACGGCTGAGGCATCCAGTTAGCTCGAATGTCCTCTGGGAAAAGCAGGAGAAGCCAACCTTGTGATACAGCTAACAAGTTGAGTCAGTCTAGGAAGGTACAAAGGAGCACTAACGGCGCACCTTTCTCCCAGGGCCCATAACCTACACTGGAGTTAAATAAAAAGCAGGTTAGATTTGAGAGCTTACCTGCTCAGCAGCATAGACCTGCGTGGAACATCTAGGGCATATTGGAATGCCTCCAAAGGGGTGCATGGTCCTAAGCGATATTACGGGCAGGAGTAACCGAGTTAGGGAATGTGCTGACATAATAATCGGACCTTGAAATCTGGGCTAATCAGCAAGAAAAAATTGAACACTAATCTGCAATCTATCAGCAATCCTTTCATCTCCCTCCCTTTCAAGTCCATCTCTAACTTTCTTCAACAAAAATGTCCGACGATGAGTCACACAATCAAACTTTCGAACAGGTAACATTAGCCCGCTCGTCCTGATCTACAGTGGCCACTTATCGCCCTTTATCGATCGTCCTTGTAGGCCAGCTCCGGGGCGTCCTTGACGTTCCCGATGCAATGCTCCGCCCTCCGTAAAAATGGACATGTTGTGATCAAGGGTGCGACATCCTGCCTTTGCTGATAGAGTCGTGTGTTCAGAATTGCAAGACAGGCCGCCCTTGCAAGATTGTGGATATGTCTACTTCCAAGACCGGAAAGCATGGCCACGCCAAGGTCCATCTCGTCGGCATTGATGTAAGCTTCCGTTATTTTTGTATTCCCGGTTGATTGACGGCGCCCGCAGATTTTCACTCAGAAAAAATTGGCAAGCAGATACCAGTGTGTATGGATACTCGGCTGTTTTGCTAACTCCAAATAGGAAGATATCTGCCCCTCCACGCACAATATGGACGTTCCGAATGTTTACCGTAATGAATACCAACTTGTAAGTATTGTGCCGTAAAGTAATTCTCACCCGTTGCTCATCGCGCCCTCCCAGGTTAACATCGACGATGGATTTTTGAATCTCATGACACAGGACGGGAGCTCTAAAGATGACGTCCGCCTTCCAGAGGGGGATATCGGAAAAGACATCCAGGCCGCGTTCGATGAGGGCAAGGATCTCTTAGTTACGATAGTTAGCGCCATGGGAGAGGAACAGGTACGTATTAAATACAAATTTGTCAGATCGTGGTAGATTTTTTCTTTCTAGGCTCTGTCATACAAGGAGGCTCCCAAAGGCTCCTAAGTTGGCTTGTGTGAGCAAGTCTACCTCCACGACGTCGCGTCCTTTATAGCTTTGGTACAGATTATCACATGGCACTCCGTAGTCTTATTCTTATCGTCACATCTCTGACCAGGTTTGCGCTCTTGTATTCCGCCCTGAGTGTTATACACAAATGCCAAATAAACATGGGAATGCATTGCTAAGTACCTTGCAAGTACCTGATTGAAGATTGCCGAGGTAAATATAACCTCATGATATATTATTGCAACCGTGTGCGTCAGGCAACATTCGCATGCGGGGATATTTTTCCAATATAACCACGCAACCAGCTGCACTGAATGCAACCAGCTCTTTTTCCTTCCTATGCTGCGGCTCACCCTCTTTGCATTGCTAGCCGCGAGCACCGGACTTTCGAATGCTACCCTTGTATTCCTTAATCAATCTCCTTCACAAGGGAAGCAGATTCTTCAGAATTCGGCTTTTGAGTGGGCATATCCTTCGCTTATTTGATTGCATCGCGCTAAACCTTGCTGTAGTTATGTAGGTTCCAACCTTAGATGCACCCGTACTAACTCCGAAAACTTTGCTAGATCATTGTCGGAGGCGGAACTACTGGTCTGACAGTTGCGCGTAGACTGACAGACGCGTCCAACAAGCGCGTCTTGGTCATCGAAGCAGGAAGGTCGGGTGTTAACGAGTAAGCCGGTTTCACTCTGTGTCCACCGTCAACATAATTTTTAAAAAAAACTAGTACATTGGTCACCATTCCAGAAAATTCATTCCACTTCATCGGTACCGATATTGACTGGTTTTACTTTGTAAGCTCTTCGAGTTTCATTCCTAGGGGCTTTATCAGAAACGCAATTAATAGACACAACCTCAATCCCATGCCGCTAATGCGTCTATTAACTTGTCAGCCGGAAAGGTACCATCTCAACCTTTTTATTCTACTCCTAGGAGCTAAGCTAAACCTTTTTAGATTCTAGGAGGCGGTAGCGCCGTGAATGGCCTAGCATGGGTTCGTCCACCAAAGCCAGAGTTTGATGCCTTTGAACAGCTAGGCAATCCCGGCTGGAACTGGACCAGTTTATATGCTGCGATGAAAAAAGTACACAGTCACCTTCTTTTTTGGTTTCGGCCGAATTTGACCTTCACGCAGTCTGAAAAATTGAATCAACCATCACCGGCTAATGTCGCACTTTATGGATATAATGCCGTACCATCATCACATGGCCTAAACGGACCTGTTGATGTCTCATTCCCCCCTTTCGTACCGTTACAACACCAAAAGTTCATCAACGCCTCCATAGAGCTCGGCCACTACTTCAACCCAGACCCGTATAGTGGTAACAACACTGGTGGATTTTGGTCGTTGTCATCGCAAAATACACACGCGGTCCGAGAGACTTCAGAATTCGCATACCGTAAGTGATTCATATGTGGCTACCCATTTCCAGCTCAGCCTTCCGTAGTCGACCCCGTCCTTTCTAGAAAAAATCTTGTCGTTTTATCTGAGGGGCTTGTGACCAGACTTGCGCTCTCCAATGACTCACTAGTAACTGCATGCGGCGTCTTTGTCCGGTTCCCTGATGGCTCGGTGCAACAAGCCCGCCTAGCTAGCGGTGGAGAAGTTATTCTCTCAGCAGGCGCATTCCGTTCTCCGCAACTTTTGGAGTTGTCGGGCATTGGTAATGCGGATATTCTCACCAAGTTAGGCATTAATGTCAAACTTAACCTTCCTGGAGTCGGTGAAAACTATCAAGACCAGTAAGTCGGTCAGCCTCTCTGTAAAGGCGGAAAGTTGAGGATTGTCCAGTACCATCGCTCTCTTGACATACCAACTCAAACCTGGCTTTCTCTCCTTCGATGCATTATCATATAACGCAACACTTCTGGCTGAGGTCCGTCAGCCTTTTACGTTCATTAATTGGATAATCAAGGTATATTACTACTTAGCAACAAGCACTGTACCAGACAGGCAAAGGCTGGTTGGTGCGTGTATATTTCCTTCCTGTTCACGACTGTTGTCTGATCGACCCTGAAGACGTTTGCCAACACGGGTGTCGTCATGGCGCCCATTGACAAGATCCTGAACGAAAGCGAAGTTGAGACTGCGAAGGAGATACTATCCGTAAAGCCGGACGGGATTTCTCAAGAAGTCTTTGACGTCATTAAAAGCCAGATCTTCAGCGGTGTACCTCAAGTAGAATACCTCATTGTTTGTTTTTCTGCTTTTTTCTTCTTTGAAAATGGGGAAATGATCATTTCAAACTTGGGCAGTTCAACTCCTTTTCGGCGGGACCTAGTAGCTTAAAAAAGGCGAACACAAGCTATGTGTCCATAGCTGTTACCCATCTGCACCCTCTGTCTCGCGGATCGATTGTGAGTTTCGTTCCCATTTCCTCAAACATCAAATTTCTAATCACAGAAATTGTAGCATGCCAACACGTCATCCATTGACGACCGTCCTCTTATTAATCCAAACGTACTTGCATCCGAGTGGGATAAGTGGTTTATCGCAAAGGCTACTGCCTATGCTCGTCGATTTTTCGGAACATCATCCATGCAAGAAATATTTGTGTCTGAGGAGGTTTTTCCTGGATCTGCCGTTCAGACCCAGGACCAGTGGGAAAACTATGTCACGCAAAACATCTTTTGCGGGGTAAGTAAAGTCGTCGCATGACAGTGCTTGCACAACTGTTAATTCGTCCTTCCCATAAGTATCATTCTTCTGGTACATCTCCGCTGTTGCCTCAAAGGCTCAATGGGGTTGTTGACCCGCATCTTAAAGTATATGGGTAAGTCAGTTCTCCTGCCGGGGTGTTTTTGTTAAGAAATCCCCCATTATGAAGAACACGTAACATCCGCGTTGCGGACATATCTGTTTTGCCTCTGTTGATATCAGCTCATACACAGGTTTGTGTCATCTTACATAACGCTACTCAGCTAATTGCTTGCCCAGACGGCGGCATATGCCATCGGCGAGAGGGCAGCTGATATTATTTTGCAATATTATTGATACCCCGCGGACTTTACCATGGAGGACAATTGCTCAACGCTTATACCCTAACTATATACTCCTTTTATGAACAACAGCGTAATGTATATACCTTATTGATATTCTTACAGTTGTGGATGATGTTGTCTGTATACGTTGAACTTTCCAGCGCAGTCAAATGTCTGACATTCGAGGCATGTTGCCGACTACAAACATGCAATCATTAAGAATAATCTCAGAAGTCGTTTAAGTCAAGTGGCTAATCTACTTGAGCTTCTTGATCTCAACCCACTAGCCGGCGCGCCACCAGCGATGGGGTTTGCACCGCCTGCCGTTGCTAGCGGGGAAGAGGTTGATGGGGATAATATGGACCCGACACCGCCTATACGTGTTCTAGATCGTGATGGAAGGACTAGCGGCACGCGGTAATCCTTGGGCTCATAGTCCCATGTCGCGTACAGTTTCGCGTCAGGAAGTGCCACGGCTTTGGGTTGGCTACTGGTGTCTTTGTCTTTGCCGTTCGGAAGAAGATCCTTTGTACCTGGTTTGGCACTGGCTGGGGTAGACGGAACAGCCTGGTTGTCGGATGGTGACGAATTGGAGTTCCATGGCGCCGGGATGCCCTGGCCATAGGTAAGTGCCTTCGTGCCGCGGTACAGAATGGGGGGATGACTGAGTCGCGATGTACGACTAAAGATCATCGGCTAACATAGAAAGATGTAAGATATGAAGGACGGCTGCAACGAATGATACTCACAGGCAAGGTATGCCGCGCCAGTTCCGGGATGCGTGAGGTTTGTTGGCTAACCAAAGGAGCAATTCTCTCCGGTGCGCCGACGGGGCGTGCGAGTATGGGCGGGAACTTGAAATCTTTGTTGGGTCCAGCCTTATCCTTTTCATCGGGGCCGGATAGGGGAATGGGATAGGTAGGCCCAATAGCAGTCACGCGAGGAGGACACGGTGCTACAGTGGCAAATAACGAGTCGGCAGGTTCCCACCGTGGAAGTGCTTGTGTTTGGTACAAGAGGGTCATGGCAAGTTTATGCCTAGCAGGGTGTAGGGTGCTGGGCCCAATTGGCACGTCTGCAGCAGATGCGCCGGTGGACGTGCGGCCAGGGAAAAGAGGATGTAGTGGTGGGGGATGTGTGAGTATGTAATGAAAAGCACTTAACAAAGAATGCTCCGTTAGCGGTGTGGGCAAGCTGCGCGACGACGATGAAGATGATTGATGGGCGAGGGTTGGGGCGAGAGGGTTAGACGATGGGAGATGCCACTCTGGAATGGTCGATAGCGACGACTGTGAATAGGGTACTTGTACAAGATAATCAGATGCGGCAGAGGCCATAGCCTGTTGTGGTTGTCTTTGCGTCGCCAGCAATGGCAGGGGTGTTGTTACAAGGGAAATTGGTGGTAGTGGCGGTCGTTCTAGTTCGATATCAACGGGCAGTGGATGGGGCAGCGGAGGAGGCGGCATGGAATACGACACCTGTCGCTCCTCAGGTTCAGATTGAAAGGTGGGTGATGGATGAGCAGCAGTTGGGAAGGGGGGAAGAAAATCAGGTACATGCTCTGGAGGCTGCCAGCCGTCTATTCGTGGTCGTTTGCGCGAAGGTGACGACGTGGGATTAGATATTGGTGAGGGAGGGAAGAACGGGAGCGGAGAGGGCCGCTTTTGGGGTGCTACGGGCATCACTGCTGTAATTTGGTCCACATCCATGTCAGAATCCTCCTCCATTGAAATATCCATCTCTTCAGACAATAGCGCATATTCTAGATTAATGGCATCATCCCGATCTTGCCTGAGACCATCGGCAAGTTGTGCTGGAATCAAAAGTAAGAAACAAAGAGAAAGGAGCGAGGGGGAACAATGTACCTCTCAACTCGTTCAAATCTTCTATTCTGCGCGTTGAATAAACAGCATAGCGTGAAAGCTCCTTTGCCTCTATGGCTGCAAAGTCAGATAGCTCGTGGGTGCTCATTCCAAGCTCTTCCAAAGCTTCTAGAGCGTCGTACACAGTCAGGGACCTGCGGCCAGCATGATGGGCATATTTTGTGGAGGTTGAGGCGAGGAGAGCAAGATAGCGGGAAAGGAGGTCAGTGATGAGGTGGATTGCGAGAGAGGAAGAACGAGAGAAGGAATGGGCATGAAGAGTTCGGAGGGCGGCGGTTTCGAGGAGCTTTTGTGCGCAGCTTTCCATTTGCCAGGCAATGTACGTTCACGGTCAGCGCCTGCCAGCATTTACCCGCCTTTGCCTTGTGTTCCTAACAATTCCAAACACCCCCCTCAACCCCATGTGCGGCAGATTTGCTCTCAGGCTGGACCGCCCTCGGATACGCCACGCGGTGCCAGACGCAGATGATTGGCTAGATGAGGATCAATTCATCCCGCGATATAATATAGCCCCTCGTACTTATTCCCCTGTCCTGCGTCGTGTTCGTGGCGGCGACCGTGACTCAGAAGCCAAGGAACCTTTGGTATTGCACACCATGAAGTGGGGCCTTGTTCCTCATTGGAGTAAAGTTGAGGATAAGTCGCTTAGCACTACAAATGCACGTGCAGAGAGCCTGGTCGAAGGCGGCGGGATGTGGGCAAGCGTTAAAGGCCGGAACAGATGCGCAGTTCTCTGCCAGGGATACTACGAGTGGCTCACCAAGGGCAAGGAGAAGCTTCCCCATTTTATCAAGCCCAATGATGGTGAGCTTATGCTCATGGCCGGGTTGTATGACCATGCAGTCATAGATGGTAGGCAATACATGAAAATAAAATTTTTTTTTTTTGATCCTTGTAGGAAAATCGTTGTGGACATTCTCCATCGTTACCACTGATGCATGTCCGTCTCTCAGTTGGCTTCATGATCGGCAACCTGTTATACTCTTCACACAGCAAGCATTAGATCAATGGCTCGATCCTTCTACTCACTCATGGACACAAGATCTAACCAAGCTTGTGCAGCCTTATGATGATCACTTGTTTCATCTAGAATGGTATGAGGGCCCTCCTTTATGCCCCTTACGTTGTGCAAACTTGTTGTCTGCCCCCAGCTACCAGGTGCCAAAGGAAGTGGGCAAGGTGGGGAACGAATCTCCTTCATTCATTGAGCCCATCAGACAACGGAAAGACGGCATCCAAGCTATGTTCCAGAAACAAATTCAGAGCGGCTCGGCAAAGCGAAAGCGAATAGATTCACTGTCCCCTGGTGCGCCGAACAGCGTCGCGGGGGAAGGAGAGCAGGAACAGAAAAAGATGAAAAGCGAGTTATCGAGTCCTCCACCACCGTCGCCTCGGAAACAAACACCTAAGGCCTCAACGCCACGGAAAAGATCAACTGTGTCTGACAAGGGGAAAATCACTGCATTTTTTCCCCAAGCATGATTGTATAGTGCCCGACTCGACATTCGAGGAATTGTACTAAGAACTAAAGAGTCTTTTCGTGTACCTATAACAATCGTGAGAAGCTGTTTAATAAGTGATGATTAAAATGCATCAACGTACGAATTGAGGCCATGGACGCCTCCTTCAACCTGTGCACTCATCGTTCTCAACTCGAACCTAACTCTGCCTTGTTTAACACCCTCTTGGAGTTCTTCGACACTTCTAGCGCCGATATCTTGTAAAGAGTGTTGTACGCCGACGTATAGGTAAGGCAAAAACGCCTTGACGCTCCCTTTATCCTGGACGTCGCCAGAAACCCCCTGGGCCACTTTGACAGCGCTACTCTCAGAGAAATAGCGTGACGTCGCAGCATTCTCGAGGATATTACTCTTCTTGGGCACGGGATATTTGCTCGATGTCGAAATTCCGCCTGTATTTACTTTGGAGGATTTTGAGAGGGCCGCATCACTGCCGCTGGACTTGCCTTGTTCCATCGCTTCAAGACTACCCATACCACGGTAAGCCTTTACACGCTTGCCGTCGTGGTAAAAGTACTCTCCCGGGGCTTCTTCTGTGCCAGCCAACAATCCACCCATCATGACTGCGCTCGCGCCGAGAGCTAGAGCCTTTACGATATGGCCGACGTTTGCAATGCCACCATCAGCGATGACGGGGACTCCGAATTTGGACGCAAACTCAGCGACGGCGTATACGGCCGTAGCCTGCGGGCGTCCGACGGCCATAACCTCCTGTGTGATACAGATAGATCCCGAGCCCATTCCTACACGTAAAGCGTCGGCTCCGGCCGCAATGAGAGAAGCTGCTTGTTCTCTTGTTACGACGTTACCAGCGATAACTTCAAGATGAGGGTAGGTCGACTTGATGAATTGTATTAATTCGATTTGAAATGTCGAATTGCCCTGAGATGAATCAAGTACGACGATATCCAAACCTGCGTCCACCAGCAATTTTAGCCGGTCTCTGTCGGCCAACCGGGTGCCGATGGCAGCAGCAGCATACAGCTGCTTCGAAACGGGGTTTTTAGATGCGAGCGGATAAGATTGGTTTTTGAGCAAATCGGAACGGGCCAGAAGAGATACAAGGCGGCCCTCGGCGTCGACGATGGGCAGTTTTCCTTTCTTAGAATCACGAAGTATGTCATTAGCTTCCGCAAGCGTAATGCCCTGCGGGGCCGTAACCAGGTTTCTTGTCATAACATCCGAAAGGAGTGCTGATGGGTCTCTGAATTGGACATCGCGCGAGGTAACGATGCCCACCAATTTACCGCCAACAAAACCAGTATCTGCGTGAGGGGAAGTATTAGCAATCGTTCGGATGACGGGTGGCTGCACTCTTTGTACGGGCGCTTGCGATGGCTTCGACGCTAATAAATGATAAAAATGGAAGCTGGGCCTTACCCGTTATCGGAATACCACAAAAGCCGTGTTTTGCTTTGATGTCTAACACATGTTCGACAAGGTGGGACGGCGAAAGCACGACTGGATCAGTAATGAACCCATTCTCGTGACGTTTGACGGCGCGGACCATGGCGGCTTGTGATTCTGCTGACTGATTATGATGGATGACTCCGATTCCTCCAAGGAGCTAAGTTGGCATCGGTATTGGCACAGAAATTCATTGTACAAAGACAAGCTCACGGCCATAGCAATTGCCATATCACGCTCTGTTACAGTGTCCATTGGACTGCTGAAGAAGGGAGTATTGAGAACGACATGTCGGGTAACGCGACTCTGCGCTATGACTTGAGAGGCAGGAAAATCTATCTTGCCAGGGAGAAGCAAGAAATCATTGTATGTCAAGCCGCCATGGAGAGTAGAGTTCATCAAGTCTTGGACAGAGAGACCATCGTCGTGTGGGTATGATTCAAGATGCTCGAGAGCAGTGGAGGGGTCGAGAAATTGAGAGGGATCTACAATCATATCAATGGGCAAAGTATGCCGGATCCATCCCGCCAAAATCCTGGTCTATTTATCTTGGGCACATCTGTTTGTTCTGACAAATAAAAGGCAGTCGAGTTTCGATTAATGTACACATACAAAAGCAGAGGAAGGAACAGAGGTGAGATGTGTATGGTATGACACAGTACGAAACTGATTGAGACGAGAACATAAAGGAACTGAGGGGACTGCGAAGAAAAACTCGAGACGACAAAAAATGCAGAGTAGACAGTCCAACGTAGATATCAGGTTACCTATTGCCAGTATTGCTGGCGGCCAGGGTAACTGTAGAATCCAGCATCGCCTGCACCCTGGGGATAAGCGAGATGTGCTTGAGGACCTTGCTGGTGAAGTGCATTTTGGGGACCACCGCCAACACCAGCTCCACCGCCACCTACACCAGCTCCTACGCTAGTACCAAACCTATTGGCGCTATAAAAGCCTTGTCCTTGAGGATTCTGGCTACCTTGCCCTTGTCCCTGACCTTGAGGCTGCCCTGGAATTTGGCCTTGGCCTTGCTGAACACCACGGCCGCCAACACCTACTCCAACGTCTTTTGAGGCATATGCTTTATAAGCTGTTTCTGGAGAGTTGCCTCCCCGAGGACCACCTGCACCTGACGTAGGCACTCCAGCCCCGGCACCCGCTTGCCCCAGACCCATGAAGCCTTGCATACCCTGGCTGGCACTATATAATTTGCCGTAATCGCCACTCACCCCTACGCCTTGACCAAGGCCTAGGCTGTGTGAATGTTGATGGTGCTGCTGCTGTTGGTGGGGTGTGTGATGTTGATAATCATCATAACCTCCGGGTTGATACAAGCCCTGAGTATAAGGATTATTCTGTGGTTGCACACCTACACCGCCATTACCACCGGGTTGCTTTCCAGCGGGGCTAGGTGCAGACCCTGGCCCTGCTGGTCCAGGCTGGAACATCGTAGGATACTTCACGAACGGCTGATGTACACCATACCCAGAGCTGTAAGGCGAACCATAAAATTGATTTTGTGGGTAGGGGTGTGTGTAGTAGTAGGGCACCGGTGGGGGTGGATAACCTTGCTGCGGAGCTTGACCGCCTCCGGTCTGCTGATTGCCTTGAGTCGCGTGCTGCTGCGATGCCTGATTCCCCGACGGTGGGAGACCCGAACTGGGCGGCTGCTGTTGGGCACTCGGCAGGCTTTTAAGGTCGTCGTGGCCCAACATCGTCCTATTTCCGAAACCGGTTTGTTGATTGTAGGTGTCGTAAAAGCTCTGCTAAAGTGATATGAATTTTCAACGTCCCAGTGCGTCGCATAATGCTTACTCGTTGAGTGTCACCATATCCATAGTCCGCAGGCCCAAAGTTTCCGAGATGTGGACCTTGTTGGTGTTGTGCCTGGCTGGCCAATTGTCCAAACGAAGCATAATTCTCCTGAGCTTGGGCAGACGGGGGGGTTGGAGTTTGGAAGTAGGGAGAGGTCGCGTTGGCATCTGATTGCCTGAAGTAATTGGAGTGGGTCGCAGCGCTTTGTGACTGCTGATGGAGTGATGAGAGCGCCTGGGGGTCGTGATGCGTGGAGAGACTGTGCTGGGTGTAGTGATGGAGATTATGCCCTTGCTGAGCCTGTTGGGGGATAGCAGATGGATGTTGCTGCTGTTGCGAATGACTAGCACTATGGGGCGTATGGTGGGCCGCGGTGGTCTGTTGTTGTTGGGATATAGTGGAAACGCTGTGTGCCGGTGTTTGGACTTGAGCGGGTTGCGAAACTGACGTTGGAATATGATGGGAAGTGGGCGTCTGCACTGTCGAAACTAGGGGCTGCTGAGGCTGTTGCGAAACGGTTTGTGGGGGTTGGAAGACAGAGTTGAGAGAAGCAGAGGATGTAGGAGGAGCAGCCGGAGGTGGCTGGGATATGGCTTCTTCTTGCTTGGAAGTAGGCGCAGGCAGAGCGGAGGTTGGGATAGGATCAAGAATGGCAGTAGTTGCAGCTGGGGCTTCGGCCTCCGTTCTTATTCAAGTTATATCAGGAAGAGAATATCCAAAAAAGAAATGTAGGCTCACGGGTTATTGTCTAAACTGTCGCCACCAAGACTCAAGCTACCGAATTGCATACCAATTTTCTCAATGTTTGCACCAAAGGAATTCGGCATGACTACTGGCTGGTCGGAAATTTTGTGACGTGCACTTGCACGGTGTGAGACAGCCGCAGGCCTCCCAGCGAGCTTAGGCGAGGGTGTAGCCGCAACGGCTGGAGCACTGGAGGAAGTAGGTGGGATGGAAACAGCAGGGTGCGGTTCCAGCTCTTTTTCAGCAGCCAAATCTTCTTCCCTTTGGGACGAGGTCGTGGCGTTGACTTCGGCCAGCTTTTCTATCTCTACGGGAGAAGGCGGCGCCTGGGGGCTTTCTTCCTTTTCTTCCGAGGGGTCCTCCGGATGAGCTGGCCAGCTCTCCAAATTAGAGATGGGCGGGTTCGAGGCGTCGTCTTCCCAAATAGGCTCTTGAATTGTGGTCGGCTCTTCCCAGCCAAGTTGAGAGGGCTGTTCCGAGACAAGGGGTGGAGCCAGAGGCGAAGGGGGTGCAGGTGGTGCAGAAGCGGGTGTTGCTGAGGAGTGTAGCGGGGTAGGCTTCTCCTGGGACCTATATGCTCTAGGGTGAATATTAGAGCTCGACAAAGATAAGTAAAATATCGCACCGCGCGACTTGAGCCCACGATAATTTTGACGTCGCGGGAGTTTTTGTTGGCTGTTTGGCTGGGGAATGAGATGACATGGAGCCGTTGGCAGCGACATCTGCACCCCAACTAGATGACCCCCAGGCCGGAGCTGGTGTTGGTTCCGGTTGGGTGGATCCCCAGCCGTTTGGTTGCTCTGCCCAGCTAGAATCCTTGCCTTTGTCGCCAGTAGAAGACGCAGATGACACGTCTGGAACAGTTGCTTTTGCCGTCTGTTCACCAACCGGAGCAGGCTCGACGGTAGACGCTGCGGTAGGACGGGGAGTACCCGTCCGGGAGATGTGGCCGTTAACTGAACCACCCCTGGGTGGGCCGCCACGGCCTCTGCCTGCAAAACCGCCTCGTCCGGGCCCGCCACGGCCGCGACCACCTCTTCCGCCACGAGAGTCACTACGACTAGGAGCACTTTCTTTCGCAGAGTGAGAAGTTGAGGTAGCAGCCTTCTTGTCTTTTTTGCGGATAACTGAGCCCCATTGTTCAGCGGAACCTACGAGAAGCGATCGGTTAGAGATGGGGGTGCTGAAGAAATTGCATGTCTAGAACTCACCTTCTGTGATCCTAGTGACGGCTAGTTCTACATCACCTCCAACTTCAGTTATGAGAGATTGGATGTCTGTCATATATAAGCTAGGATTGGAGAGGAAGGCAGGGAGAGAATACCGTCGCCGGACCAGGCAGGAAAGAGTTCCTGGAGCTGGTGAGCTTGAGGACGCCATTTGAATGTCTCTGGAAAGTCTGAGGAGTGGTAAAGACGGGAAGAAGATTTGGCATGGGACATGGTAAAGGATGAGAAGTAAATATTCTTTGACGCCAGCGGAATTTGAATTTGGCAGGCAAGACTCGTGGGAATTCTACATATTCGACAGAAGGTACAACGCAGACGAGCCCAATAATCCTCCAATAATCACTACAACAGCCGTACCACCCGTAGTCAGTATGATATCCTCCGGTCCATTCCAATTAGGCGCCAGGGAGAGCTTCGTCGTCGACGCTACCACCGTTTGGTTGGCTGCAGTGCACGCCGTGGCGTAAGCTATTCATTTATCTCATTCAGCCAGTTGCACACTCGGTTTCAAATTCATCATACCTGATAACACAGCCTGGGACCCGACTCTGACATCTGGTGCCTGCTGGAAGTTGGCGACGAGGAAGTTGTACATACATTGTTCACAAGCCAACAAGGATGAAATGGTGCTAGCCTGGCATAAACAAGTACTATCCCCGTTGCAATTCTTCAGATTCGTATTAGCCAGAGTGCAACCGGCGCTGCACTGATTTACCAGTTAAAACCTTGCATATAAAGAGACCTGCTGCACTTACAGCTGACTTGACGGCGCTATCGGGTATGTTCAATATATCAGCAGGAAACAACACCTGGTTGCCGACTGTGAGGTTAAAGGCGGCCAAAGCTGTATCCAGATTGTTCATAAGCTCTGCGCCGAAAGACAATGATACAAATGCTTTTACCTCGTCCAGCGAGCAAGCACAATAGAGCGGAAAGAAGTGCTAACATAGCTGAAAATCGAAAAAATGGTCCGGCCAGAGAAGGGTAAAGGTGGTGGACGAGAAGAAAGATCGTTAACTAGACAGTGACCACCAGTAGGTAAGGTAACAACTGCAGCGCCTTGCACAGCCATCAGATCATAATCACGTGACACGCGTCACAGAAACACACGCGACCGAAACGTGACCAAGTCTTGTTTATCGACTTACACCCATGTCGCCCGTCACATTCGTCGGTAGCCTTCAGCAAAAAAAGAAATCAGAGCTGCAAGAACTGGCTGGAGCTCTGAAATTAAGCGACCAAGGAACTAGGGATAGCTTACAGACACGCATCAAGGAGTATCTTGACGATAACCAAGCCACTTTGGAAGATAACCCCAAGTTCGCTGGGTTATACGCTCGCAAGCGGAGAGGCGCCCAGCAGCAGACTGAGAAATCATCGTAAGCCCACTCATCCCTCTTGCGATTGACACCCCTCGAGCTTAAGTAGCCGCGCGATTAGCTCAGTTGAAGATACGGACGCCAAACCTGTCTCTGGCAAAACCAAAGACGATAAAGTAGCCCCTGCCCTGGAGGTCACCGCTGAACATTCCCTTGATTCTGGGCACCGAGACACATCGGTGCTCACGAGAAAGGCGCGACTTTCAACCCCGGCCGCTTCGCCGAACAAGTTGAATATTTCGGACAAATCACCTGCTCGTCCATTCCCATCATTATCAAAGCAGCCTAAAGGGCCCACTGAACACCTGCAGACTACGTCTTTGCGAGGTGTAGTACCTTCTCTGTCGAGCCAGAAAGAATTACTCGAAAATGGCGCTGAATTGCTGTTCGCTCTACGCACCGTAAGCTTTCTTTGCACGATTCACCACTCATTACTTACCCCCAGCCAATAGTTTCTTTCCAACTCTCGCAATATTTGGTCCCTGACTGCCGTGATCGAACTGCTGCTCATTCTCAATGGCGTCATTCCATGGAAGGCTGTCAACGTAAGTCAATGGCATCCACACCTACTTTGTATTTAGACGTTTTCAAAGGTACCGTTGACGCCCAAAGGCGATTTCTTTCACTTGCCAATCTTTTATCCTCCGTTCGACATTTTCAAAACCCGAGCCTTCTGGCTTGTCTTGCTTCATTGGTTTCTTCCAACGCTCTTCATTCCTGCGGTGGTTGGTACCCTGATCTCTTTCGCACCCAGCTCAAGAAACGCACCGATTCACCCACCATCAAACCCCGTCGTCCCATTTGATCCTCTGACCGCTTCGATTGTCCGTTTGGCAGCAGAGATCGCATATCCTTACACATCCATTGAAACTAGGGCTGAAGTCTCAGGCCTTGATATCCTCGGTTTCAGATTACGTGTGCTGAATGCATCCATTGGCCTGGCATTTGCATTTGCCGAGGCGATAGCCGGCGCTCCTCAGGCCTTCGCGGAATCATTTTTTACAGAGCGAAAGCGACTCACCAATAGCGAAGCACCATTCTCCACTCCGGGTGGTCGCAAAGGGGTCACAATCGACGAAACCCTGGTCGAACTTGACAAGTAAAGCTATGATGCTTTACGGCATGGTATCCTTATTTTCTCTGATGCTTTCATTTTCTGTTCCGTACTGATGCCCCAATTTCACGATGCCTCACGATATTTGTTCTAGTGGATATATTCAACTCGTTTTGCTGTATAATTCATGACACGCTCTGTGCCCAGCGATAACGGATTTTTTGTCCCTTTGCTTCCTTACAATTGTAATCCTAGTCTGTATCATCTTTGTAATCATTGCTTTCTCTGGTACAGATGCTATATATATGTGCGCGTGGATAGATAGATAGAGCAATAACAAGTTGTTCCAATCTTGACTTCCTAGCCACGTGGTGTTGGGACACAGCCCCGCTTCATGATTTCTCAGTTTTGCAGTAGAGCATTGATTTCGCTATTCGTGTCATCTTTTCTTCTCCTTTCTTGGGCCTTGGAATTCTCATGAATGATGAGATTCTTTGGTGGCAAGCAGAAGAGCTCGAAACACCCTAAAGATACCCAAAGTACTGCCGAGGTATCAAACACCCTTCGCGTCTGCTTACCTATATGTACGCTAACAAGCCACAAAGGGCCGCTATTATCCAACACCAATCCATTCCCAATATGCCACCCATACCCAAGGCCGCTCAGCTAACGTAGCGTCCCTCTACCCGAATAGCCACCTCCACGACAACGTGCGTCAATCGCCGTCAGATGATCAACCATGGGATGTTGCTACTGGCGACGATTCATCCCAGTTTCGTATTATAGCTCCTTCACGCTCTTCTACTCTACCATCAGGCACACCCCCGCCCAGCCCCCCAAAGCTGCGGTCTTCTTCCCCATACAGCCTCGTTAGCAGCAATCCATCGAATAGACCCTCATCGGTCAGGGATCGTGATATGGGTCAACTTCCCAGAAGGAAACCCAATCAAACCGCCCCGGTGGCCCTTGGAATCCTCAAAGCACTTGACGCTACGCGGCAGACGGAGCCAACTAACTTTCAATCTTCTCAAACAAACTTGGAGCAGTCCTCCGATAACGGCCATTGGGACAGAGAGAAGGAGGCACCAGACAAGAAAGAACGACGAGGGTTCTGGGGAAACAATAGCAAGGAAAGATCCTGGAAAGATCGAGGCAAGGAAAAGGATCACAGAGACGACGCTGCGCTCACTCGAATGATCGGTACTGCCCCATATTTTAACTGAGCTGGTATGAATCGAATATCTGACCCCCTTTAGGCCACCTGACCGTTACAGCATCAGAAGATTGGATGCTCGTCCTTGAAGCATGCGACAGGGCATCTAGCAACGAGACTAACGCTAGAGAAGCTGTCCGCGCGCTGCGGAGGGAGCTCAAGTGAGCGCAAGATTTTTGTGAAATTGTTAGCATATATTGACAACTACGCAAGGTACGGTGAACCTCCAACCCAGTTATCCGCCGCTCGGGTATGTTCTATCAGTTATGATCCCTTCCCATTCTTATAAGAGTAGCTATGGGCAATAATGTCACGCAATTGTTCAGATGCCTTTGTAACGGAGACCACCGGCCGCAAATTCATCACCACGCTGGAAGACTTGATGACTTCCCCTAGAACATCCCCTGTGGTACGGGAGCGACTTCTGATCGTTATCGCTGCTGCTGCGTACAACAGTGAGTGGCGATGCACTTCCTTATCCGTCTTTGATGACTTATAGCCATGGAGGCTCTAAAGATTCTAACTTCCGGATTTTATGGAGAAAGTTCAAACCGAGTGATAAACCTGAGGAGGTCAGCAGCCCAACAGCACGAGTAAATCTGTACTAACATGACATTAAGGGCATCCCATTCGATGCGGATGACGAAATGATTAATCCACCAACGAGCCTTAGACAGAATCAAAACGAATCGACGGGATTTTCAGTATATCCTTCAATACTCACTCCGGCCGTGGACGCGAATGTTGTGAGCTTTCTTCCCTGGTTTTCCAGCGCCCCTCACCAGGTCCACTGCAGCCAGCTCGGATCATACCATTGGAAGAAGATATTCGGAGATTGTTCCAAGAATGTGACATTGGCATGGGGAATGCCGCCCTACTATTTGATGCACTCGCTGCTTGCAAACCCGAGAGATTGAAAAAAGACCCAGTTATTAAAGTAGGCTTCTCCTTTTGTTACCAGTTGTATTCATCCATCGTGTGTTCTAGGAGTTTTTAACGAAGTGCCGCACCTCCCAGGAACTTATCTATGCGCAAATACCATGGGCCACTGCAGGTGCAGAACGTTCAAGGGTGGCCCGATCTCAAACGAACCAACGACTGCGCCTGACTGATGATCCAGATACCGATGACGACGAGCAAACCACAGAGGAAAAACTTCTGGGAAAGCTACTTAACGCGAACGAGGAACTTTTATTTGTCCTCAAGCAGTATGACGACCTAGAGAGAGTAGCATTAGAGCGTAAGCTCACGAGAATGGATCCCCGAGTGCGTATTTCTTGCTATGAAATCGTACAAGCATCACGATCCTTGTGCTACTAGAATGCGGACCTTTGGCGGCCTCCCGATGATCCACAGAGTCTTGATGGAACAGTATCGTCCAGAAGTCCATCTCCCTCAATACGCTCTAGTACTCCTCCACGCCCTCTACACGCGCATCAGTCCCGCTCTCAAACAAGCCTCGAAATTCAAGGCCCGTTTTTAGCACCTCCCCCCCCTCCTCATGGTCCCCGTTCACCTCAGCCGGTTGTCAACTCTCGGACGCCATCAAACGCGCTTACACATGAGCAAAGGTACCCAACTGACCCGAAAACAAATAGAGGAACCAACGACCTGATTCAAAATGCAGTCGTCAATGTACAATCAGATGGCGACGACAATCAGGCGCCATTGCCTGCTGCTAGTGAGACACATGATGAAAGTACCACAAATATGGACCATACAACTCCAAGGCCCAGTGCAAAGGCGTTAGGAAAGCGCAAAGAGAGTACTTCCAGAAGTGAGCATAGTTCCCAATCGTCCTCCCCCACCTCTGACAGAAATATAGAATCTGATTTCGACACGCATAAGAGTAATGCAGAACCCTTGTCCTCGAATGACAACCGGAATGATTCCGAGTCAGACGAGGATGATCGTTATGCATGGTTGCACCCTCCTGTAAATTACGTATATGATGCTGCTGCAGAAAGGACACAGCAGCGGATGCGAGATGCAGCGGCCACCTTGGTAGTAAATGGCGTGCATTAAATCTGTGATTTGGGTTCCATTGTTTAGTTCTTTATCTTTATAGCACTTGACCATCTTGGCATTTTCACTTATTATGGCCTGCCACCATTCAATGGGGCATTGATAATAATAGCCCCAACATAAAGAAACTGGACTCAGTCTTATAGTTGTAAGTGCTAATATAATATCTCAGATGTTGTGAAGACAAATGGCTATATTCTCAAGTACCTAGTATAATAAGACAAGACATGGTAAATCATCCAGGATCACCCATCAAAGCTGTGAATCATCATTGTTACAAACTATAGGCCCCATTCATTTCCTTTCTATGCATTCCATTACATTTCTTTACTTATCACTTCTCATTTCATTAGATTCCCTTTTATGGAACATTATAGAATGTTCTACACACATCTAGTACATTCACAGACATTCTCCACAAGTCCTCAAACTTCACAGACTTGTCATAGAACAATGATGTGTCCCTTCCATTGTGCTACACATCTCTTTCCATATTGGGATAGCTGACACATCCTTTCTGCTGACATGTCCCCTTCCTTATTTAGCATTCCTTTGTCTATATAAACCCCTTAGTTCCCCAGCTTTGTATACAATCATTGTCTCCCCTCTGATACAGTTTATGATTCACTGAGTTAATGTTACAAGCTGAGATGCTTGTTATTAATCAGTTCCTCAATAGTATGCACAGTTTGACTGTTAATACTAAGCTGACACTTAGCAGTTTATTCCAGTAGTACTTATACATAATAAGGAAGTCCCCTGACAGTGGGACGTGTAATCTACAAGTCCTCAGATACCAGGACGCATAAGCAATGGTGCAATACTGGTATCATATGGTGTCATAGAGTTGGTAAGCATATGTGAAAGGAATGAGTAATCAGATAAGAGATAGTCCAATAAAGAAGTAATCATAATGAAGTAAGA